>CM021109.1:603240255-603363551 GCA_007115665.2 Sequoiadendron giganteum | reverse complement strand
AGAGAGAGAGAGAGAGAGAGATGAGGAAATGATATATATGTGGGTAGAGAGAGTTGAGATAGAGATAGAGTAGAGGGAAGGAGAGAGGGGAAGGGAGGGAGAAGTTAGAGAGAGAATAAGGAAGGTGGATAGATTAAGAGAGGGAAGGATGGAGAGAGGTATAGATAGAATGAGGTATAGAGGGATAGGTAGGTAGAGAGAAGTAGAGAGGTAAGGAGAGTTGCAGGGAGAGGTAGGGATGGAGAGAGAGGTAGGTATAGAGAGTAAAGGGAGATATAGAGGAGTGGAGAGGGATGGAGAGAGGATAGAGAGGTAGGGATCGAGGGAGAGATAAGGATTTAGAGAGAGGTGAGTGAAATAGAGAGAGAGAGAGGTAGGTAAGCAGAGGGAGGGGAGATAAAGGGAAGTAGAGAATGGAGGAGAGAGGCAAGAAGAGGTAGGGAGGGAGAGATAGGTGAGATAGAGAGAGAGGAGGGAGGGAGGGATATTTAAGTAGAGAGGGGTGAGATATAGAGAAAGAAAGTAAAGAGGGAAGGGGGGGAGAGAGAGGTGATAGAGAGAAGTAGAGGCATAATGAGAAAGGTAGATAGATTGAGACAGGGAAAGAGAGAGGGAGAGAAAATGAGCTATATAGGGGTAGGCTAGACAAAGAGATGTAGAGTGAACTTTGGTGGAAGAGAGAGAGGAGGGAGGGATAGGTAAAGATGGATAGTTGAGATAGATATAAGGAGAGAGATATAGGTAGAGAGAGGGAAAATAGATATAGAAAGAGGGGGAGGCAAAGAGGATAGATAGAAAGAGGGGGAGGGAGGGAGAGATAGAGAGAGTAGAGAGGGAGAAGAGAGATAGAGAGAGGTGATAGAGAGGAGTGGGAGGAGGGAAAGAAGGTGGAGATATTGAGGAGAGGAGGCAAAGGAGGGAGAGAGAAATAGGTATAGAGCGACAACTAGATAGAGAGAAGTAGATATGAAAGGAGAGATATAGGGAGAGGTAGGGATGGAGAGAGAGGTGAGACAAAAATAGAGACAATTCTAGGTAGATAGAGGGAGGAGGAGATAAAGAGAAAAATAGAGGGAAGGAGAGAGGGAGGAAGAGGCAGGGATGGAGAGAGAGAGAGAGAGGTGAGAGAGATAAGAGAGAGGAGGGAGGAATAGGTAGGGAGAGAGGGGTGAGATAGAGAGAAAGAGAGTAGAGAGGGAAGGGGGAAGAGAGAAGTGAGATTGGTGATAGAGATGTGTGATGGAGCTTAAAATTAGAGAGATAAGGAGGAAGGTGGAGAGATTGAGATGGAAGGAGGGGGGAGAGAGAGAGATTTATAGAGGGATAGGTTAGATAGAGATAAGTAGAGAGAAAAGGTGGATGAAAGGAAGAGAGAGGGAGAGAGAGTGGGGGAGAAAGAAAGGTGAGATAAAGAGAAGTATAAAGGGAAGGAAAGAGAGGGAGATAGAGAAAATTAGAGAGGGAGGGAGGGAAGGAGAGAGAAGTGAGATAGAGAGAACTAGAGAGGGAAGGAGAGAGAGAATGACAAGATATAGAGTAGAGAGGGGAGGAGAGAGCGAGGGAAGCAAAGAGAGAGAAAGAGAGAAGAGGGAGGGAGGAAGGGATAGGTAGGTATAGAGAGTAGAGAGATATATAGAGAGATAAAAGGAGAGGGATGAGAGATATAAAAATGTTGAGAGGGAAGGAGGGAGGGAGATAGATATTGGAGAGGGAAGGAGAGAGATGGACATGTAGAGAGATAGTTCTTGAGCTCAAGGAAGATATTGTTAGATAAAGGGATGGAGAGTGTGAGAGAGAGGTCTAGAGAATAAGAGATGAAAATGAGTGAGATAGAGAGAGAAAGATGAAATTTGACCTCCTAAGTACTAAAATTTGACATCCTGATTACTAAAATTTGACATGGTGATTACTGAAATTTGACTATTTGAAATTTTTAAGATCTTCCAAAAACTAGAATTTGCATTATAACTCTTAGAGATCTAAAACCACTCTCAAACATCCTACCTATATATACATGAAATATAACTTAAAGTATAAGAAAGTAAATGTCCATATGTAAATTTAGACTTATACTTAAATGTTTATTTCATGTACATAGTTTCCCTGATAGAGAAAGTGAAAATCTAGTTCTATGCAAAGCAGGACATTTGGCGCTCACCTAAAGGCCTGCTTTAGATGTGTTAATTAACAGGATTTGCTAAATTTTCTCATATTTTTGTCCGTGCTCCCCATCTCATTTGCACGTCTTTCAATGCAAGTTTATTAAAAAAATGTGATAGCGTTAACCTCTGACTTGGCTATCTAAATATATAATTCTTTTTTCATTTTGATTTAGTTAAGGTTTTGATCCATGGCTTCTATTCTAAATGCCTTCGTTTTTGGTCAAAAACCAACATGTGCTAGGTTTAGGATATATTTTTACGTGTTCATCGAAATGTGAAACAAATTACGTTTTTTGAAACTAGACTCCATTCTACACATGATGAAAAAAATAAAATCAATTTTCAATTAGTTTACAAATAAATTATCCGAAAGAAGGAGGATAATCTACATGGTGTTAGCTAATTTCTCACTATTGGGATTTTTTAAATTCCAAAAGAAAGTTAACCAAAAAGGGGGAGCCCTTCGGCGCTATGCTATTTTTTTTTATAAAAACAGGACCTATTCCCCCTTTTGAGACCCTTAATCTTCATTAATTTCAAAAAACAATATTAGCTTATAAACTAGACTCAAAGCAATTCAACTTTTGTTCTTGCCGCATCTTGAAATTTTGAGCGTAACTATCCTCATTTTCTCGTGCAAATCACATTTTCCTGATTTCAAAAAAAAAGTGGCATCTTAAGAGCGAAAATTGTGTCACAGATTGGTGCACTTACCGCTATGTGATTATGAGATCATCAAATCATTGAGCTCTCCACCCACCTTTCTAATATCAATGTTGTAGGTTTCAAGAGCTTTTCCTTATATTTCCATATGTATTTCTTTAGTCCTCTCAAAGTTATGCATTCATGTGTCATTTGAGAGGGTAACTCCACAAAGGTTTTATCACAATTAAAGAGTAGTGCATTTTCTTATGTCCATCATGAAAATAACAAGGGTTATTATGGGTTAATTTGATAGGAAATGAGTAGATCCTAGAGTACTATATAGGACTTCATACTACAACCTTGTTCATGATAGAATATTCTTGTTTTGTGACATGGAAAGAATACATTAAGTGATTAACAGACCAAGGATACTGAACTATGTAGGAATATATGAAATGAAAGTGATCAAGAATCTACTACTAAGGCAAGACCAATAAATACAAGTGGGTAGAGATCTTAAGCACAATTTGGTGACAATCAAGATAAGGAATCAATGTTAAAATATAAAGCATAGTACATTAGAAATCATTGAATAGTCATGAATGCCAAATTCTCATTAACAATGTCAAGGGGCAGTGACTTCATCTCAAGAGATAGTCATTTAAAATACATGTCAAGTGAGTTGTGCAAAGATAATTGAAGGTACTGAAAATTGACAAGTCTAGTGTCAAATGAAAGAGACAACCACTTCTTAAAACTAGGGACAATCATAACAATAAGTGTAAAACTCACCACAAAATGATGGTGAAATAATAATGTAAGGAAAATCATGATGATTTTTAGTACAATGACCATGAATGTAGAGTTTAGGATGGTCATATCATGAATGAGGAGTGTAGGATAGCCTTGGACTATTAAAGGCAGTCATAGGAAGGAAAAGTCATGATTGTCCTTAAGGATGAGTAAGTTTTAAAGATAGTCATATCATCATGACTGTCTAGACATATTGATAGTGATATAGATGCCATGAGATGTAGGAAAATAGAAGAGAATAGCAACAAGGTAGTGAACTATTTTGATAAAATACTTTGGTAGACATGTATGAAAAGTTTCATAGCATAGACAAGCTAGTGAACTATTTGAAAAATTTCCTCAAAGAAATGTGGTCTCATGGAATGCCATGACAAGCTAATGCAATTGGCAACTAATCCTAGTTATTAGTTATGCAATGTGAAGTTATTACATAACTGCTTAGGTTGACTTTGTAATAAACTATATTGTAATTGAAATTTTGTTAGCTATCAGCATCTAGTTATTAGTTATGCAATGTGAAGTAATTTTTTGAGTTTGAAATATTTGAAATGCAATGAATTTAATCAAAGATATGAATATGAACTAGAAAAATATATTTTCTATAATTTATTAGTTAAACTCTTTATTTTATTTGGTATTCTATTATCTTATTGAACATATGTTCATGTGGGGAACAAGCTAAGATAGGAATTATTGGAGCTTTTGAAGGTGCATTACAGACTCTTCATGGGTATTTCTACTAGGGAAGTTTCCACTACAACATATTGCAAGACTATTTTTCATATTATTTCGTTTACCATCACCAATCATCTCCTCAAGAACATTGTCCCTATTTAAAATGGTGGAAACAGTTTGCATCTATCACAACAATTTTTGTTTCAAAAATCCATTTTGTACATATCCTACAATCATTTCATTCCAAGAGATAACATCTCTTTGAGCCATTCCATCAAATAGTTCACGTGCCTTATCTATACTTCCACATTTTGCATACATGTCGAAGAGAATTTCCAAATATAATATCTAACAAAGCTCCCCCTTCCATTATGTTATGATGTATGTCCACACCATGTTCCAAAGCTCCCAATATTGAAGCATGCCAATCAACTTTATCTCATTATTTGGTGCAATGCAATATATTGTAAGTTGGGGGACTATAAACTCCTATTTTACCATTTTCTTCGAACAAGATTTGAACATATTTCTGTGCAAAAAAATGGCTACAAAATAATTTACTTATGTATATGCTCATTAAGGTTCTCATAACTAAGCCATGAACCGAAAAATTCTAGTTCATAAACCAAATTGCAACAAAATATTTTAATAAGGTATATCTACAATATTGAGATAATAATTTTTTTTAACATTTCTAGCTAATACCTTAATCATCTAATATTGATATGACCAATAACTATCTAGAAAAATAATAGAAAAATATATCTAAAACTAATGTAGGGCCTTTATATTTGAGTATAGAGGATCAATAAAACAAATCATGATAGAACAATTCCATCACAGCTTCAAACTTATAAGAAAACCCATACAAAATTACCAGGTAATTGATACAAATTCAACTTCAAGTTTGACTTCCATCTTTGTTTCTAATTATTACAAATTATGTGATAATCATTTTTCTTATTGTTAAATAATTTTGAATACAATAGTCTATGCTCTAAAGAAAATGGTTAATGGCTTTTTGGATGTGAAAAAAATGAAGCATATTTGGGCATACATTCTCCGAAAAATGACATGTTGACAAATAAGAGAATGAAAGATATGTACTAATGAAAATAGAATTCGACAATAAACTTGCAAGGAAAAGTGTGCATTCCATTCAGCTAGATGGGATGATCAAACATGAGTGGGAATGGCTTGATATAGTGGTAGAGTGGGATTTGGTTGGAGAATTTGATTCATAAGGACAAGAAGATGATGCATGGAGGGGTATTCTAGAGTGTTATTTCTTTTGTTCTTTGTTTCATGTTTTTCTCAAGACATGACAATTCTTTACTAGTGTGGATACCAATGAAAACAAACAAAAATTCCTCAATGAATCATGTTTTTCTTCCAAAACCCATCTAGTTCATAATATCTTCAAAATTCCTTTCTAAATTTATAGATTTTTCAAGCCAAGAAAAGTTCCCATGTTTGGATTTTCTTCTTCAAAGATGATTATCTTTAAAAGCCTTCAATGAAAATTAACATGTTGGTATCTTGAAACCAATTTCTCCTTCAACCTATCAAAATCCTCCATTCATTGGCTCCTTGAAGTGCCCCTTCCTACAATTTCTGGGGAACTATGTTGCTAGAGATAGTACATACCAACAACATAGTCAGGTTATTTGAAATCTACTTAGCACCAAGCTACTTTTTATGCTCAATGTTTCTTATATTTTTTACATGGAATTAACATTAAACTTTAGTGGTTCATTATTCATCATATGGCATGAGAATTCCCCTTTTCTAACAAATTATATGTTGAGACTGACCACTATATTCCACAAGATGATAGGATCTGCAATCTCTCTGCACTTTATCATTGGATTCCAAGAAGAAATTATATTTGTGTTTCCTTTCTACTATGGGTTACATGATAGATACCACTTTATATAAAAATACTAAAGAAAGTGTTTATCCATTTTCTTCCAGTAACATAATCAGAGACACTTCACACCTTTTTCTTTAGGACGTAGTCATCTTAGATATAGATTTTTGCAGGGGACCCCTAGAGTTGTGCTAATTATTTCATTCAATCCACTATGGAGAATAAAGGTACTAAGCATCCAATAAATTAAAAAAATTCAAATACACATGAGAATAAAATAATAGACCAAAGAATGCCATTTGTACCATTATTAAAGCATCCCAATTGAATTTGGCTTTACACCTACTAATTGTATTTTCTTGAAAGTTTCTAAATATTTTTCAAAAATTACATTTTGTGCATATCCCACAATCATTGCATTCCATGAGATGACATCTCTTTGAGGCATTCTACCAAATAGTTCACATGCCTTGTCAATGCTTCCATATTTTGCATACATGTCTACCAGGGCAGTTGAAACTGCCACATCTGACAAAACATCATCCTTGCATCCCCACACACACACAAAAGTTCCTTTGTGGGGATGCAGAGAGAGCCTACCATCCCACACCCTCATGCTTTGGCTCCTTGTGAGGATGCAGGGAGAGCTTGACATCCCGCACCCTCATTCCCTAGCTCCTTGTGGGGCTCCAAGGGATTACAATCACACAAAATTTCCTTCATGGGAGATAAGTAGGTAAGGTAGAAATCACACCAAATGAAATACCCAGCAAATGTCTTCCCTAAATTTCTACCACCATGCCACCCCATAATAGTGATTGTAAAGGTTGGCGGGTGTTTGGTATGGATTTACATACCCTATTCCAAAGCTCCCATTTTGGCACAGGCATGAAGGATGCTGGCAAAGCTTGTTGAATTTGGATTTACACCTTCTAATTGAATTTTCTTGAAAGTTTCTAAATCCTTTTCAAAAAATCCATTTTCTGCATATCCCACAATCATTGCAGTCCATGAGATGACATTTCATTGAGGCATTTTGTCAAATAGTTCATGTGCTTTGTCTATGTTTCCATATTTTGCATACATGTCAACTGAGGTAGTTGCCACTACAACATCTGACAAATCTATCCTTTATGATTTGATGGATTTCTACACCCTATTGCTAACCTCCCATTTTGTCACAGGCTGGGAGGATGCTAACAAAGGTTGTAGAATTTTTCTTTAGAATTTCCAATTGCATTTTCTTGAAAACCCTTTCAACAAATCCATTTTGTGAATATCTTATTAAGCTATGAGAGATCTTTTGTAAGATTTATTCAGTGGATCTTTTTTTATGATCTTGTCTATCAAGTACATCAATTGTTATTTTTTTATTGATAATGTTCTATAGATTTTTCATTATGGTGTAACTAGGAAAACTTTAAAAAAATCATTGAGGGTAAACCAACAAAATTGGTTTACAATTCGAGTGAGTAAGGAAAATTGTCAAAACCACCTCCATGAAATTGGTTTTTGGGGGTTCAAATGAATATTTGGTTCGAGTGAACACAAAGGGGGTTTGCTCGAGGTTTGCTCAAATCCCCCTTTGATAAAAAATGTTAAATGATGGGTCCCACCATAGTTCTCATTTTTTAGGGGAAAAAAAAAGGAAAACTTTCATCAGAAGGGTGTTTGCTCAAACCCTAGTTCAAGCGAACCCCCTTCTCCCCCTTCTCCCCCTCTAGAACCAAAAATCTCTAGAGTTTTTCCCTTTGAAGCTCAAGTTGAGGATGAAAAGGGAGGAGACTTCACAAACCCAACTGGATGATGGTAGTCCTCAAAACAAGCTATCCAACGAATATAATTTTAATATATTTTGGTTTTCTTATGTATTTGTTTATTTAGTTTTATTAAACATAGGTTTTTCATCAAAAATCAATCTCTTTGTTCTGCACATGTGGAAAAATAGCAGATTATAAAAAAAGGAAAGAAAAATATCGTTGCACCAGTTATTGAAATCCTTGATCCAACAAAATAAATAAATTGAATTTCAATACATATAAAAAAGGTAATGTTGTATACAATCTACCTATGTCTGAATTGTAATTGGTTTGACTTTGAAACTATATTAAAGGAAAAATAATTAATAAAACACTATGAAACCAAATGAAAGCACTAGATATCATAGTTACAAATCTAAATTTGAAAAAAATAGAATTTTATCCTTCATGGAAAAAAAGGTTATGTTGTATATGGTGAGCATAACTCCTTAAAAATGGTGTTTACTAGAAAAAAACTACTTTTAAAAGGAGATGGAAAAATAAGTGCAATATAATTCCAATTTTTTTGAAAAAAATGTATTTAGAATCTATAGACAAAATGTCACAAATCACTAGTTTATGTCATCTTCAAATTCCTCATGGTTTAGATGCTATTGGTGCCTTAAAGTGAATATTTAGTTAGAAAAAATTAGTTAAGTATCCAGTTTCACCAAAAATTATAAACTAGTATTTTGGGATCACCTTTGATCGAGTACTGAAAACTATATTTTTTCTTTCTAGGTCCTCTCTTTGTTGTTTTCAATAATCCTTCATATCATGGTCTCACCCACAAGGCATGATTATGATAATGATATGGTTGTAAAATAATAAGAGGACCTTCCCAAAATGTAGTGATAGTCATTTGAGGCTGAGAAAAACTTAAAGACCCACAGATGATAGGGTTACATTGAGATCCATAAGTAGAAGACACTAAGATGTTTAAAACAATATAGTGAGAAGAGTGTGAAGAGATTTGATAGTTTCAATCTAACCTAGAAACACAAAGTGAAGGTCTTGATCAAATGGCATCATGGTAACGATAGTGTTTCCAAAAAAATTATTACCATGGTAAAAGCACCCCTCAAACTTGAGTGAATATGTTCTACAAATTTAAGGATGTATATTGATAGTGAGGATTTAAAGGATGGTTTATGAAAGAGATTCATGACAAAGACAATGATCATGCAAACATTAAAAGATAATATTAGAGTCAATGAGAAGAACTATGCAAAGGTTACAATCTTGTCAGTGTCTCAAGAGGCATTTAAAGGGGTAAGGAGACAACCTTCTAGTATGCATTTGATAGTGCCAAATCTCATGATAGTCAAGAGCCTTCATGTTAGATGCATGAATACCTAGGGAAGTACCATAGAGTTGGTACAAGTTAGTAGCAACAAGGTTGAGGGCTATCATGAGCTATCTACCAAGACACATATATTTTGCAATAGTAGTATCATAATGGGATGTTCATTTCTATATTAGAGATAAGGACAATTTATTTCTATAGGTAATAATTCATAGTGGTATCTTATGAACTAGAGCAAGTTGGGTGCATGAGATAGGATCTCAACAGAGATGATAGTTTGATCTTGAACTAGGACAATGAGTTTCATGGGACAGTCATGGATTTGTGAAGAAGACATCTATGAATGTCTTTGTGCTTCTATGTTGTGATACTCAAAAAATCAATTTCTTGTTCATTCTTTGAGCTATGTATTGTAACCATGAAGGTTTTTTAACAAAGAGAAATAATTGTAACTTATTTTCAGATTTGTATGTTGTTTGTAAGCATTTTTTATCACTAAAAAAATATATTTTAACCTTCTCAAAGTTGTTTCATTGTGCAAGCTTCAAAATAATACTAAATATACTAATGACTAAATGCAAGCTTCAAAATGACTAAATATACTACCAATTGAGGTCAATTAATAATTAAAACTCAAAAGCATTGTCTCATTTCGACCACTTTTAGATAGAAATTAGTTGTGCACAAAAACAATTAAATAAACTACTAATTGACTAAATATACTACCAATTGACATAAACTAGTGAATAAATATGACTAAAAATTTATGACTAAATATGTTGCTAGTTGATAGAAATCAGTGAATAAATATGACTAAAAATATTTGACTTAATATACTACCAATTGAAAGAAATCAGTGAAAACTGAAATCAGTGAATAAATATGACTAAATATCTAACCAAATTGATCAAATGAATAAATATACTACCTTTTGACAAAAATAAGTGAATATAGAAATTAGTGACTAAATATATGACCGAATTGATCAAATGACTAAATAAATGACTGGCAATAAACTAATAATGGTCACATGACCAAGCTCAGTGAATAATATGAATAAATATATGACTAAATCAATGACTAAATTAACTACTAAATATACTACCAAATCGATCAATCAAAACAGCAAATAAATGACTAAAAATTGTTTAGTCATCAATCTGGTCACATTATATATGAGTGGAAATAAACTACTAATTGTTATGTAACCAATTTCAGTCATTTATAAGCAGTTTCTAGTAGTTTTTTCAGTCATATGTTTCTATTTTTGTACTAGTGGAAGAAGTAAAAGGATCTAGGGAAAGTTGAGAATACAAAACATCAATTGAAGGACAAGTTGCAGAGAAGTGGAAGACCTAAGGCCAACATGAAACATTAATTTTAATGTTTGCAAGTAGAGCATGATTCTACAAGTCAGTTTTTTAGGTTTTAGGAGTCCAAGATGGAATACATTGACAAATTTGTAGATGACATCTCAGATGGAACTAAGATTTCTCTTTTCCTTGGGAGTATGGTGCAGGAGCACCCTTAGGACCTAATGCCTACAAGAGGAAAAGTTTGAGTTTTTGTATTTTTTTGTGTTTTTTCATGTTAATAAGGTCATTTATGATCATTTGGAATCATTTTTATCCATTTTGGAATGTTATAGGTCCATTGGTCAGAAGTTATAAACATTTGCAAAAATGATGTAAAATTTGTCATTATGAAAGTTGTCAAGAAGTGCATTAAAGTTGAAAATTTGATTAGGAAGTTAGTTGTGGGTGGTTGGTAGTTTTAAAATGATTTGGAGAGAATAAATACATGTTGTAAACATGAATCCAAAGGTTGGGAAGGTTTGGAGGAGACTGGAATGAAGAAATTTTGATTTTACACTAAAAACTATATTTTTCTTCCAAATTTGACTGTTCTTTTCATTTGCATGGAATTTTAATTCCTTGTATGGATGGGAGACTACTTGGAATATGATGAGGTATGAGACACCTCTCATTTTCAAGTGGTTTGATCAAACTTTTCTATGATTTACGAAAGTTATAAGTAGTTTGGTGAAAACAGCCTAAAGCCCTGCCTAGGCTTTGCAGTCACCTTTAAATGGCCATAACTTTCAATATACCCATGGGAAAAGTCCAAAAATTGGGAGGAAATTTTGTCTCAGTACCTTATACCATGCTAAAAAAATTTGGCTTGTTATTTACACATGGAAAAAGGATCTCTTCACTAGTCTTATTTCACAATCCTTGTGATAGTCCCAAAAAACCCTCTTAGAAGTGACTGTTTGACAAAATTTTCATTGCAACTCGTAAAATTATTTGGATTTACATTTTTACATGTCTCTAGTGTTTATTTAATGTGGATTCATATTGGGGGGCCAATTTAATCCATGGTTTGTTACTGGCATTATAGGGGCATGTCATATTGCTATGCTTGTTTGAGTAAGGGTTCAAACATGGTTGCATTCATTTCTGGAAAAGTGGGCCTAGGTTGTGAGATGTGTTGAGACAAAGTTGTTTGAGTCCAACACAAAAGAGTCTTTGAAGGGTTCTTTCATGAAATATTTCTTAGGTCTTGTTCCAGCATTTTCAAGAGACACAAAAAGGTGCCAAAGTGACTATTGAAGGATAGTTTGAGTCCAATAGTATGTGTGAGTCCAAAAATGCATTGGATGGTCTTGAAAAATTACTGCCCATTTCCACATGATGTCCATGCCCATTTTTGATGTGTTACTCATGTTTGAATGTTCATTAGGTGGTGTCCTAAATGGTGACAAGGTGCATTACAATGCTTGATTTACTGCCTCCAATGAAACCATGGAGTGAGTATGTATTGGGACTATTTTATTGAGATTAAGATAACCCTTGCTTTGCATCAAAATTGGTTCCAGAGCATTTTTTGTGCATTTTCTCACATTCATACCTGTTCTTCCATTTGGTATGAATTTTACAGACTACATATCAACATAAAACTAATTGGAGTGTGTTGGTATGTGAATCTACTTTCATTTTCCTTTTGTCTAATAAATTTTCATTGAGTATTAATAAAGCTATTGTATTTTCTTTGAAAACTATCAGAAACCCTACCTAGAGTTTCTAGTCAACTTGTTTCAAGCATATCTTGAAATCCATACAATGAAAAATCATGAAATTTTTCTAGATTTTTTTTCTATACATTCATCATATTCTCAAAGTTTTAGACCTCTATATTTTTGTTTGATATGGTTTTTGTTTAGTGGATCTACTCTTGACTATGCAATAGAACAATCATAAGAGGGCAAAAACAAGCAATTTTGAATGTCATATTGTATAGTTGGGCCTCTTGGTGATTGGATAATGTGTTTTGAATGTGTGGAAGGGTTTCAAAGACTTGTTTAACCACACCATTTTCCATTATAGAAAGTTGAAGCATTCTATTTAATGACAGTACTGACAGGACCAATTTTGACATTATTGGGACAACAAATAGGAAGTTGATCTAATCTAGTTCAAAATTGTTATCAATATCATATTTGTGTGAGTAGTGGAGGAATAATTTATTTCAATCATGTATCAAAGGTTTACACCTCAAATCTGGAAGTGTATGTGTCCTTTGTCCATCAAAGATCAGCCCAAAGTGTATCATATGTGGAGCCTTGTTTCATATCTTGAGTTATTATTGAGGATTGTGAAAGAAACCTATCATCAGTAGTTGAAAGGCCTCAAAGATGTTGTATTAAACCTATTGGAAACTTCTAAGAAAAAGTTTCTATGAAAAGGTTGAGTGGTCATATGGGGAATGGTCGAGAACCGATGAGACCTAGTGAACCAATGATGGCTTTAATGGTATAAATGAATAAGTTAGATTGTTGTTTGGATTGGTTTGATTTCTCCTCTACATTAGGAAAACATCATTATGATTATAAGATGGATGGGAATAAGGTGGACTAGTGTCTGTATGCAGAGGGCTAGTGAATTGTAAGTTGGTGAAGGTGGATGGTCGAGGAGATATTATATTTAAATGGGAAAAGCTAGAAGGATTCTCTGTGAGAATACCCAAGCACATGTACACAATGCTAGTGGGTATGATTGTTGTGGTAGGTTGAAATATTTTGGTAGGTTTAATAGTTGTAGTAGGTTCAAGGTGTTAGAGTAAAGGTTTTAACTTAATTGTGTTAATTAAGTTTCCTTTATTCCTCTCTTAAGATTTCACTTTAGTTTGCAAATTGTGACATTTAATAATTATATTAATTATTAAATGTCCTCCTATTAGGGTTTCTTTTAGGGTTGCATGATCTCCTTTCTTAAGGATTGATCTCATTGTATTTTACACTCTGATTTATACAATTTTCAGCTTTCAGAGCACCTTTCTTTTTTCTCTCCAATGCCTTCTTCTATGATAGGTTATTTGCATGCAGGTGATCTTCGGGGTCTATGAAGCTGGATTTCACAACTTCTACATGGAATTAAGAAAATTAAGCTAAATGCAATGAATTTGATGAAATAACAAATCAAAAAATAGAAATAGAAATTTAACAACACCAAATAGAAGCCTAAAATAGAGATTTCAGATTCTAGAAAATGTAGAACAACACCTAATCATGGACTCATTCACCTTTAGTGCTGAACGGTTCCCGGACGAGGATTTTTGAGATATTTTTACTAATTTTTAAGTGTTGATTAAGTGAATTTCAGATGCTAAAAAATGCAAATTCAACTTGGTCAGGGACTCATTCGCCCCAAGTGATGAATGGGTCCTAGATTAGGGTTTTTTAAATTATTTTTGGATGATTTTTAAGCTTTCTACAATGCCTTTCAATTTCAAGTTTTTAATAGTGATCTTCAGTTTCAGATTTTTTAGAGATGCAATATAAAATGTAAATTGAAAATGTGGTAAAATGATGAATGCAAGGATCTAATTTGAAATAATTGTTTTAAAAAAAATTCAAATGAAAATTCATGAGATCTAAATGATATGCAAGATGATTGATTTGTTTTTGTTTTCTCAAATTTAAAGGTTACAAAACAACGTAATTTTAAATCCTAAATGAGATATAATTCAATGCAAATGAAATGCCAATGACTGCAATAGTTCAGGTTTACCATTATGTTAATGGTTGGAAATTTGTATGGTTTGCATAAAAATGAATTGATCAAGATGATGACCCTCCAATTCTCACCACAAAACATGCAATTATGTCTATGATATGCTGTAAATAACAATAAAAAATAAATCCTAACTATTATAGCAACAATGATGTATGTTTGGAGAGGCTAGAATTGTGTGTACCTTTCTATGAGAAAGATATTTTTAGGCCACGAAGGACTCATTCGCCTTTACTAGTGAATGGGTCCCTGTTAGGGTTCTAAAAACTAAGAACATGGTTCTTTTCTTCAAGATCCGCACTCCCAGTTTCTTAATGATCAACTTCCAAAAACCTGAAATAAATTTTGTAGCCTTGTTTTCCATGCTCTTTCAATGTAGGTGACGACTTTTGCAACTTGACATCTTTGAAAATTTTGGTTCAATCTTGATCTCCACTTGATATTCAAACTAGAAACCTACTAACACACATTCAAGACGAGAAAAACTTGTTGATTTTTAGAGGATTGTGGTTTTCCTTAGTCAAACCCCTTTTATGTAATTAAATCTTATGATGAAATAATGAAATAAGAACATGAAACATGAACAATGATACCTTGGAAGTTGTCTTGGAATGTAAATCTACAAACTAATATGGAGTGGCCATGAAGAATGTAGATCTAGATCTTGAATTGGATATAAATCAATGCTTGAAATGGACCTTCAATGCTACATAACCAATCTTACCTCAACAACACACTTGAATGCATTACACATTTGACATGATGATATAATCTTGAATTGCTGCAATAAACTCTTGATAATTTGTCTTTGAATGCCTTTGTAATTCTCTTGGAGTGCTTTATAATGATCTTGTGAATATACTCTTATGATCACTGGAAATTTCTAGGTAAGACTATGTAAATTAACCTTGTATTTATACTAAATCTAAGAATTAACCCCAAAATTCAAATAATCCAAGCCGACATCAAATCAAGAACTGAAAATTACTAAAATGTCAACAAGAACAAATTCAAAAAGGGGTGTCCTATTTGAGGACCCATTTTCCACCTTGGGCGGATGGATCCTAGCACAACTTTCTAGGACCATGCTTCAAGGCAATGAAATAACATCAAAAACCCATCTGAAATATGCTAATAAAGGGGTTTCCTATTTGAGGAGGACTTATTCACCAATAAATGCAAATGGGTCATAGTATAGATTTGAAGGACCCCAATTTTTCCAAGTTAAATGTCATGTATTATCATTAATGGGTGTAGAGATAGATCCTTGAAAAAGGAAATTAATAACTCTTAGATTTGAATTAAAGGGTCCTATTAGGCTCAATTAATTAATGAAAATTTAGATAAGTGTGAAAGTGTAATATAACACTTAAGAACACCCTAAATAAGGTATAATTTAAGTAAATTTTAATAAAATGTGCCCTAGGTTTAATGTGAATGTGTACAACAAATTACAACACTAAATCAAGTCATTATTAGGTTAATTTAATTATTAATTATTTCTAAATGTAGGAAAAAGGGATACTTTTTTTGTGAATACACCCTCAAACTATAGATCAAATTATTATTGCCATTACCACCAACAAATTGGACATGATATAGAATATTTTAAGCATCATAAACATCTTGTGCAAGACCTCATTTATTATGATCAACTTCAAATTGAAGGTGTCAATGATTAAGGTAACAAGTTTGTACCTCCAGCTAACTAAAAGTTACAAATATTTACAAATCCCATGTTGAAACACACAATTCCATTTGTCAAGGCTAGTGAAACAAAGAATGATGTGATGAATGTTGACATGGATGATCAAAACAAAAAAGATGACAATGAGGAAGATATGATTAGAATGGTGTCATTTATTCAAGATAAACTTCATATGGCCCAAATCAAAATGCCCCTTGATATTGCTTTCTCACAAAATGACATAATCAAACATGCACCTAATGGTCCTTTTTACATAGCTGGAAGAATCAATGACAATCCTACTAATGGGATATTAATTGATCTCATCTGTGTGGAGAATGTGGTTACTAAAGAATTCCTATTTATGCATTCACTCTATCAAGATACATATGAAATGCTGAAATAATGGATCAAAACACATAATGTTTTTGCTTGCCCTATGATTAGCTCGATAAATATCCCAATAAAATTTAGACCAAAAACATTAAATTTCTCATTCACCATCATCCCATCGTCCAACCAAATTCATGTGAAGTTAGGCTATCGATGGCTTCGTTCCTTGAATTTCATCCCATTGGTTCTGCACAAATGTTTGAATTTTCCTTTGGTAATGAAATCTCGATGCAGGATCATCCAAGGTGTAAAGGAAATCTTGTGTCACCAAAAATATTTTCATTTTTATTTTTTGATTTTAATAGAGTCTTAGGTGATAGGAAATTAATAATTTCATGCGTAACAATGTATTTTCCCTTTTTGTGTAAAAAGGTGAATGTAAATTCAAAGGGGAAAAGTTCTAAATAATCTGGTAAATGTAATTTTTAAAAGCATAATCCCTTTGGGAATCCCACTTGGAGGTGGTCAAGATTCATGTACATGTGTCATGTGTTGTCATAAAGTGGGCTGCCAAAATAATATTGCATGCTGCTTATGTGTCTTTGCATGCAACAACCATTATGATAGGCCATAAGGAATCTGTAAGAGGTGTATGTTGTCATAGCATTTCAAATTTGATTGTTCAAGAGTCTAGGTGCCGAAGAGAGGCTAGCATGCATTGTGCCACATGTCTTATGGTAGATTTTCATACTCCCAAATTTGGGTGTAATTTCCTCAAGGTGATTTCAGTTGATGATTTTGGAAAACTATGAGTTTTTTTTCTCCTTCTACATCCTCTATATCATTCATGCCTTTTCATTTTGAGAGGGAGGCTTGGAGAAGTGAAGTTACATACCCAGATTCTGCCAAAATTGCACCAAAAATTTTGAAGACTAATTATTGTAGGTGTTGCATTTAGGATTGTAGAGGAGCACATGAGCTTCAATGATATGTAATCTCTTTGCATGTTTGAATAAATAAAAGTTTCAGATTTCTCTTCCTATTTTTGTTCATGTTATATACTTGCAGCATTTGTATGTTGTGTTTTGTGATGTATTCTGATAATATTTGAAAGGGAGAGTATACCTTCTCATCAATGGTATTAGAGCGGGTCATCTTGAGTTTGTACATAGAGTGTCGAAGAGAGGCAATTTGCAGTAGGACATGTGAGTTGTGGGTGAATATTAAAATGCCTCCAAGGGTTCCCATCTATGGTAGAGGTAGAGGTAGAGGTGGTGGGGGAACAAATCCTTTTAGAGATGAAATGAGATCCCTTAGAAGGAAATTATAAATTTTTTAGAAAGATATTCATAGAAGAGAAGTGCATAGGGAAAGAGATGATAGTTAAGATGAAACTAAAGAAGAAATGGCAGAAGAAGAATATGATCAAATGGATCAAGGAGAAATGAGACTATTGAGAGCAATATAAAACATTGGAAAGAATCCAAAAATGAAGGCTTCAACATTTAATGGAAATATAAATCCTAAAGATTTGATAGATTGTATTAATGGCATGGAAGAGTTTTTCGAGTTTGAAGAGATTAAAGACCCTCACAGAGTGAGGTATGCAAAATAAAAGCTAAAAGGACATGCAAGAATTTGGTGGAAATAAATACAACTTGAAAGAGGAAGAAAAGGGAAGGAATTTTTTTCCAAATGGGATGGAATGGTGGAAAAATGAAGAGAAAAATCATCCCAATAAACTATGAGTTGGAGTTTCTCAAAAAGATGTAGAGCTTGAGATAAGGAATGAGGACAGTAAAAGAATATACAGTAGAATTTCACAAGGTCCTAATTCAAATGGAACATTCTAAAGAAAATAAGGAGAAGGTAACTTGTTACATTAATGGGATAAAACATACCATTCAATAGGAGTTGGCTTTGGTGAGAATGACCACCATAGAGGGTGCTTATCAATTTTCATTGAAAGTTGAAGAAAGACTAATTTTTCTTTTTGAGAATAAATAAAGAGAAAGAGGTCATGGTGGAAGAATCAGAGGAATATGTTATGATGGATATCATAAAAATCAGAAATTTTAATACCAAGGTAGCATAAAAATCAAAAATCAGAAAATTAAAATCCTCCTACAGATCAAAATCCAAGAGGTAGACGAAGATCGGGTAGAGGATTTAGAAGAGGTGGTTTCCACATAACCTATTTTTGATGTGGTCAAGAAGGACATAGAGCTTATGAATACGCTCATAATCAAGAGAGAACCAATAGAAGACCAAAAAGATAGAATAAAGAAACAAATATCAATGAGGAGGAAGCACTCTCATCGCATTCTGAAGAAGTAGAAGGAGGTGAAGTCCTGATGACAAGAAGAGAATTTTTGAATGAGGAAGATGAACCAGTTCAAAGAAAAACATTATTCAAGACAAGATGCAAAGGAAGAGGTAAAGATTGTAATGTCATCATAGATAGAAGAAGCATGGATAACTTGGTATCCAAATAAATGGTAATAAAATTGAATCTAGAGAGGAGGAAGCACCTAAACCATACTAATCAGCTAGCAATGTTTGGTAAAATTAAAAATAGGAGGTTATTTTGAAGAAATATTGACTGATATAATTCTGATGGATGCATTTCATATCTTTTTAGGAAGGCCTTGGCAGTATGATAGGAAAGCAATCCATGATGATTGTGTTAATATATACACCATAACTAATGATGGTGTGAAACATAAATTGAAACCTTTGAAAGAAGATTTGGTTCAAGTTTGTGGAAATGCAAGAGTGTTTTTAGTAGATGCAAGAGAGATCCTTGATGAAATGAGACATGAAAAAGTGTGTTTTGCTTTGATTCCTAAATATAATTGTGAAAATGTGGAATATTTTTTAGTGGAGGTTGTAGATTTGTTGCAAGAATTTCAAGGGATTGTTTCTGATAATGTACCTAAGGAGCTGCCACCTTTCCAAAAGATAAGTCATCAAATTGATCTAATACCAGGAGAAATTTTTCCTAAAAAAGAAACCCATAGAATGTCTCCAACGGAGAGTGAAGAGTTGAATAATCAAGTTCAAGAATTTTTATAGAAAGGCTTGATTCAGGAGAGCCTAAGTCCATGTGTAGTGCCTTCTTTTTTGGCATGAAAGAAAGGAGGAGAATGGAGGATGTGCGTGGATTCAAGGGCTATGAAGAAAATCACCATCAAATATCGATTCCTACTACCCATAATGGATGATATAATAGATTGTTTGAGCAGAGCTGAATACTTCGCCAAGATTAATTTGAGGAGTGGTTACCATCAAATTCTAATCCAAGAAGGTGATGAGTGGAAGATAGATTTCAAGACAAAAGAAGGTTTGTATGAATGGTTGTTCATGCCTTTTGGACTAACCGATGCTCCTAGTACATTTATGAGTTTGATGAATGAAGTACTGAAAGAGTTTTTGGGAAGATTTGTCATTGTTTATCTAGATGAAATATTTATATTAAGACACTAAAGGAGCATTTTTTGTATATCAGATTTATTTTTGAAACGTTGAGGGAAGAAAATTTTCTCATTAACTTGAAAAAGTGCAGCTTTATGAAGAGAGAATTGGTATGCTTGGGTTTCATTGTTTCAAGAGAAGGTCTCAAGATGGACCTATAAAAGGTGAGAGCTATTTTAGAATGGCCTACACCTAGAAGTGCTATCGAGGTGAGATCATTTCATAGTTTGGCATATTTTTATAGAAATATTATTAGAGGTTTCAGTAGTATTTTTACATCACTAACTGAGACCATGAGAGGAGATAAAATAAATTTTAGATGGACTACAAGAGAAACATGAATTTTTTATCTTTTGAAGGCCAAAGTGATAGAGAAAACCTAATCTAGCACTTCTAGATTTCAACAAGGTATTTCAAGTTCATTGTGATGCAAGCGGTAATATGATCAAGGGGTTGTACTAAGTCAAGAAGGTAAACCCATTGCTTAGTTTAGTGAGAAGTTAAATGATGCAAAAAGAAAATATCCAGTGTATTGATCAAGAATTTTAAGCTATTGTGCAAGCATTGAAAAAGTGGAGACACTATCTATTACCTAATGGGTTTGTTTTATTTACTAATCATCAAGAACTTCAGTATTTGAGTAGTCAAGGGAAGTTAAACTAGAGGAATATGAAATGGATAGATTTATTGCAAAGCTATAATTTTTTTTTGAATCATAGAAGTGGGAATTCTAATAGGGTTGCAGATGCTTTGAGTAGAAGATAGGGTTTTTCAATTGAAATGTAGGTTGGGGTTGTTGAATTCAGTGAGTTGAAGGAGTTGTATGAAGAGGATCCAGATTTTGGAGAGGCTTGGAAGGCTTGCAAAGAGCCTATTTCTATTGATAGGACCAAGTGGTTGAATTATTTAATCCAATATGGTATGTTTTTCAAAGGTAATAAGTTGTATATTCCTAGAAGTTCAATGAGAGTAAATTTGATTAAGGAAAAACATAGTGGAGGACTTGCAGGGAATTTCAGTTTTGATAAAACCATAACACTTGGAGAGAAATATTATTGGCCTCAATTGCAGAAAGATATAAAAAAATTTATGCAAGGTTGTAGGATTTTTAAAGTAGAAAAAGGAACTAGTAAGAACACGGGTTCATATCAGCCACTACCAATACATGAGAGGCCATGGGAGGAGATCAGTATGAATTTTTTTTTGGGTTTTCCAAGGAGCCAAAAGGGACATGATTCAATAATTTTTGCAATGGATAGATTTTCCAAGATGGATCATTTTATTCCATGTAGGAAGACTAATGATTTTGTGAATGTTGCAAAATTGTTTTTAAGGGAAGTAGTAAGATTACATGGTATTTTGAAGAGCATTGTTTCTGATAGAGATACAAAGTTTGTGGGGTACTTTTGGAGGACATTATGGAAGGACATGATGAAAGATTTAAAGTTTTATTCAGCCTACCATCTACAAAATATGGTGAAATAGAGGTGGTAAATAAAATCTTTAGTAATTTTCCGAGATGCCTAGTTGGAGATAAGCCAAAGGGGTGGAATTTGATTCTACCTCAAGTATAATTCGCATATAACAACTTGGTAAATAGAAGTACTGGTAAGTATCCATTCCAAATTGTTTATGGTGGCATCCCAAGAGTTGTTTCAAATCTAAGAAAGATTAATAATGTTTATAAGAAAAGTGCAAAAGAAGAGGAATTTGTTGAAGACATGAAGAGCATACATGAGGAGGTACAAAATCACATCAACAAAATGAAATTTCAATACAATTCCAAAGATGATTTAAAGAGGAGACATAAGGAGTTTCATTTTGGTGATGAGGTAATGGTACACTTGAGAAAATAATTATTTGCAATTGGTACCTATAATAAGCTAAAAAAGAAGAGGTTTGGGCCTTGCAAAATTGTGAGAAAGTATGATTTAGGTAATGCATATGAAGTAGAGTTTCCTAGTGGACTAAATATTTGACCTATTTGTAATATTTATGGTCTAACAAAGTTTCATGAAGTTGAGAGTGATGAAGGTACAATAGGTGAAATAATTCATATACCAACAACTACTTCAAAACAGGGGAAAATAGATATTATTTTTGACAAAAGGGTGAGGCACAAGCAATACTTCAAGTACTTAGTCAAATGGTTTGGGAGAACTATTGATGACTCATCTTGGTTACCCTCTTGAGAAGTGACAGGGTCACTTTTCTTCTACCCTAAGTGTCTGATGCAGGAGAATCCGAGGTAGAAAGGCAACCTTGTGTCACCAAAAATACTTTCACATTTCTTTTTTGATTTTAATAAAGTCCTAAGTGATAGGAAAATAATAATTTCATGTGCAACAATGTATTTTCCCTTTTAGTGTAAAAAGGTGAATGTAAGTTCAAAGGGGAAAAGGTATCGCTAATCCGGTAAATGTAATTTGTAAAATCTTAAGCCCTTTGGGCATCTGATTTGGAGGAGGTAAAGATTCATGTACATGTGTGATGTGTTGTCATAAAGTGGGTTGCCAAAATATTATTGCATGTTCCTTGCATGTATTTTCATTCAACAACCATTATGGAAATCTATAAGGAATATGTAAGAGGTGTAAGTTGTCATAGCATCTCAAATTTGATTGGTCAATAGTCTAGGAACCCAAGAGAGGTTGGAATGCATTGTGCCACATATTTGATCATAGATTTTAAAACTCCAAAATTTAGGCATACTTTCCTCAAGGTGGTTTCAGTTGATGGTTTTGGAAAATTATGAGTTTTTTTCTCCTACATCCTCTATATTATTCATGGCTTTTCATTTTGAGAGGGAGGCTTGGAGATGTGAAGATTCATACCTATATGCTACTCTAATTGCACCAAAACTATCTAATACTAATTATTGCAGGTGTTGCATGTAGAGTTTTAGAGGAGCTGATGAGCTTCAATGCTATGTAATCTCTTTGCATGTTTCAATAAATAAAATTTGTAGATTTCTCTTCCTATTTTTGTTCATGTTATATACTTGCAACATTTGTATGTTGTGTTTTGTGAAGTCTTGTGATCAGATTTGAAAGGGAGAGTATCCACTCTCATCAAATATTTACTATACATCATAGTGGATTTCATCTTGTGTCTTCTCGTGGGGACTTTTTACTGGATTTCTTTTAGCTTGAGCCTATTGAACTTATTAGACCCTATGAAGACTTCTATTTAAAAATCATATCAAAATTTTAAGGTGAAGCACATAGAAAAATTATCCCTTAGAAATATTCCTCAACCCATGATTGAGCCACCTATTCTTGACGAACCAATTATTGAAAAAAATTCCTCCCAAATATCTAAGAGCAACCTATTACAAGTCCTCCTACTATTTCCTATAATAGACTACAATACAATAAAAAAAATATTATTGTGCCTCCTAAAGTCAAACAAGTTTACAAATTCAAAGAGAAAGTGGTTGAACATCCTCATATGGTTACTTTAGTTCCTTCCCTAAGGGAATAAAATAAACATATGGTTGACAAAACTGATCCTACTCAATAAAAAATTGACAACATATTGAAACAAAATCAAAATTCCTTAGATTTAATTCTATTGCTCATATGTTACAAGATCAAGAAGAAAAAAGTGAGACAAAAAATAAAAATATTTATTTTCTTGAAGCAATGCATGATGTCTCTTCACCATCACCACAACATAAACATGAAAAAATTTCTATGTACATTATCATTCAACCTCCTATTGTGACTAATTTAGATGATGACATTGATATTGAAATATTTATGAACAAGTGCATAATGATTTAAATTCATTATTCTCTTCTTCCATGAATTTAAATTACGATAAGAGTGTTGAACTTGGTGTGTGTACTAGTTCGACCTTTGATATCCCTTTGCCTATTTTTCCTCCTTTTGTGTATACTGAACAAGATTGGGATGGGGATGACCTACTATAGGTTTACACACATGTACCTTACTAGTATTTTACATTAGTTTCTTTTTCATGTTTCTTAATGTGATTGCATGTGCATAATGTGATCCCCCATATTGTTTTTTTTGGTTTATCTCTCTCTCTCTCTATTTGTGTATTCCTCTATATGTATCTACATTATTCTATATTTCATAAACATTTTAAATTTTTCATGCAAGTCTTATTTTTTCTTTTTGGGGATGCCACAAGGTGTTGAGACATTTAGGTATCTTCCATGTTGACTCTATTGAATGCACCAAATACTAAGAGGGGGGTTTAATCAGTATTTTGCTAACATAGTTAATTACTAACCATCCAATTATTAAAGCACATCTAGATGCAACTATAAACCAAAGCATAAAAGGAATCATAACATCTCATAACACATTGAAACATTATTTTTACATGAAAAACCCAAGATAAGAAAAACCATGGTGAGGATTAACTCACAATATATTGTAACCAATTATAATATAATACATGGGTCACAACCAAGATGCACTATGCTAGAAAGGCTCACTAACTAAATACAAAATGGCTTGTCGCTAAGATATAGAAAGTATGGCTCGCTACCAAAAATGAACTGAATAAGTACACCTTAAAAGTGATGAGATTAATTGTGGTTAAGCTCTGGAAAATAAAAATCCTACTTTGATTGTAGGTATCTAAAAAATGTCAATAAATTCGCACTATAACATTTTTCTATTGGCTTTTGAGCACATCTTACAAAATAGGTGTAATTCGAAGCTAAATATTGAGTCACAAAATTCCATTACTAGAGTGACATAATACATCAAAATACCATTGAGGTAACTATCCAAATCGCATTAATTGAACTCAATGAAAATATCTGAATTTACAATAGACAGTATTGTGATTTCACCTAGGAACAAGCCTTGTCAACCATATATCTACAAAAGACCAAGCAATCCAACTCAAGTCACACTGTGTTACCAAGGTGACCAATTGACAATGTGTGGATCACATGGGAATGTTCCTTGAAAATACAACATCACTGCCATACACTTCTTTCATATTATGATATTGCTATTAGGATTCAAGAGTGTAGTTTTTGAGTCAAACTCATTGACCCATGATTCATGAGTAGTGGTTCACAAGAACTCATCTCTCATGATAATGAATGGTCCACTTAGCACTCATTGCATCTAGGTGATGCTCACAGAGGTGAAGCATTGGTCTGTGAAAACCTTCATTAAGTGTTATGCCTTATGAACCATTCATTATAGAGCCCCTTTATCTCATCAATTGATAAGTAGGAGGTTTCTTCCACAATGTGTCAAATTATGATATTGCTATCAGGACTCAACCATGTAGTTTTCGAGTCAAACTCATTGACCCATGATTCATGATTAGTGATTCACAAGAACTCATCTCTCATGATAATGAATGGTCCACTTAGCACTCATTGCATCTAGGTGATGCTCACAGAGGTGAAGCATTGCTCTATGAGCAATGCTTCACCTCTGTGAGCATCACCTAGATGCAATGAGTGCTAAGTGGACCATTCATTATCATGAGAGATGAGTTCTTGTGAATCACTAATCATGAATCATGGGTCAATGAGTTTGACTCGAAAACTACACGGTTGAGTCTTGATAGCAATATCATAATTTAACATGCTATGGAAGAAACCTCCTACTTCTTTCATATTGTCATGCCATCTATAGCAACCAAAAAATCAAATAGGTACAAAATAACTTAGGAAGCACAAAATATATAATCATGAGATATAACATTAAAATATCAACTTGCAGACCGCATCAAAATATGGAATTGGAACTGAGACACTATAAGAATGTTGAGAGCTCATTCACCAAGCTACAAGAGTAGAGACATCAATGTGGAAAAATGTGGAGCATTTCCCAGACCAGTCTGCATAACCAACAATAATGAAAACCTTCTGTAAATCACATAAATCTCTTTGGTAACATAGGTGACCTAGAAAAGATATGAGTGAAATGTCCACAAAACACTAACATTGAATACCAAACTGCAAGACCAAAACTCTAACAATGGAGGAATGTAGAGAATTCTCCTAGATAGACTTTAATGCAACATTTAGGAATAGAATCACTTAAGAAAAGTGTGAAGGCCATAACTTCCTTTTATTAGCACATACTTCAATAGGACAAGTAGGAGATAGCATAAGACATATAGTAGACCTTTAGCAACATCTCTCCACTATTATTCATTCTTCTAATCCTCATTTTAATATACCGTTATGAAATTAACTTTATCAATAGTAATAACACATTATATGAACACCAAAAATTCTTCTTTGGTAAGGCATGAAATCCAACCATGAATCTAAAAAATAATAGTCCAAGTTGAATATAATAATGATAACTAGTGTCAAGGACTAACCATCTTCTAATAATGAATGTTGAAACAAATGACAAGCACATAAAGAAATCTTTGACATTAGAGAAAAATAAAAAAATAGTGTCGACACTATTGGAACTATAAAAATATGATGTTTCCACATGTTTGTTTTACTCATTGACTTCCATATTTGGTGCTGTCATATGCATATTCCTTTCATTTTTTTTGCCTTCAAGTCATGCATTTTTTCACATTCTGGTCCATATTGTCATGACAACGTGGGTGTCTCCCCGATCCATTTTTTCATTTGCAAATGTCCATTGCTTATCGACAGGACGTTTCTATTGTTTTGGCGATAGTGGTGTCATCTATCGACATTTGTTAAGGCTATCAGGCTAACGTCTTACCGAGATGAAGGTGTCTCGGCGATAGGTGCTTTTGGGCATATCGGCAAAGGTTTTAACCTTCGGTGGAGTGTCATAATGATTATGATGTGTCTCCCCGACTTATACATTAAGGGTTATTTCATGAATTGGATGTATCACCCTGACTCGTGCATGGAAAGGATTATCATCGACATAAGGGTGGTCTTCGATGAGAGTTTCAATGAAATCAGGGTGTTTCACCGATAGAGCACATCACGATAGGTCTCAATGAATAAGGTGGAGCAATGGGCTCATCAGCAGGAGGGGGACTAATGTCATGACGACTGTTTGGTTCCAAGAGGACTTTCGGTGAAATAAAAAGAACTCTACATGGCATCTTCCCAAGTGGTGGATGTCACGGCGAATAACGATTGAATTGCCTTTGGCAAGACGTTGCACTGTGTCTCACCAACTATTCACAAGTAAATAATAGAATTTCAAACACTAAGGCCGACATGTATAATGCTTGAGAGCCATTGCTTGCCAGCTCGATTGGAGCCTGATTTTGTGCTGGGCCGACATGTGAGAATTTCCCAAATTCTACGGTGGCCGACATGAATTTGAAATGATATGATTTCTAAGTGCTGGTGTATATATATGCACCCTGATTGTAATTGAAAGGGATAGGAGATGAGATTTTAGGATAGATAGATACAGTAGATTAGGAATGGGCACAATAGAATAAATTTCTCATTCTGGAGACTATGTACATGTTTTAAAATGGCGAATTCAATGGGAATCAACTAGTGTGGTAGGTTATTTTTGGTATCAATTGTCTATTGCGTTTATTGAAAAGTATTGCTGAGGTTCTCTCTAATTTAATTCTTTCTAGTTGTTTAAATTGGCATAATATGTGTAGATACCGAAAATTAGTCTAGGCCTGCGAGTACACATTTCAACATAATTTTCTATAGTCCATCGTCTTGATTAAATAATGTTACTTATTTAATTTCCTTTCTAACACATATTTCCTCTATTAATTAAATACCCTTTTTAATTAATTCATTAATTCATAATCATCCTTTATTCAACTTAATTAATTAAATAAATCATATTTATTTAATTATGTTGCGAACTAATTAATTCTTTCCCCTTTATCTATCAATTAAATAATTTATTATTTAATTCCCCTTTATCATACTTTTCCAACTATAATTAAATATCTTTATTTAATTATTCATTTAACCCCTTTTCATCTATACTTAAATATTTATTATTTAATTATTCATTTTATCCTTTTCAACAGCCAAATTAAATAAATTACTTTATTTATTTAATTAAAAGTCTCATATTTCGAATGTTGAATTAAATTAACATTTAATAAGTTATTAAATTAATTATGTCACATTCCTCTAACATTCAGTTATCTCTTACATGCACTTATCATTTGACTCGAGTTAGCTCTATGAGAGAACTCTCCATCATAACTAGTCGATTAACTAGTTCCAACTCATATACATGATTTATATCTATTAATTAAATATCTTTATTTAATTAACTAACTCAAGTTTGCATTCACATGCATTTATCATGCATTTATTCTCCAACTTCTAACTTTGGCTTTTGCATACAAAGTCTATTTCTTCTATTTTTTGAAGATGAAGATTGGAACTCATGTTCTAACTCATGTTCTAAAATTAGTCTTTACCTATAGTTGAACTCATGTTCTAACTTGCGTTCTATCTATCACATAACTCATCACATGGCATTCATCAATCTCATCCGTCGATCTCTCTTTCAATCTGAGCCGATCATTTGAAAACACAAAATCTATAAAATGGCCTATCATTATCATTATTCCTCGTCCCGAAATCATTATACACTTTTGAGAAGAAACAATCTTCGATATTTTGCTGAGACACTCGATGAAGTTATGCTTGCATTCAAACACACAAATATCTGAGGGCAAGAATAACAATACAGCAAGATGGAGAAGGGCAATTGAGATAAATCGAGGAAGTATTTGCATATTCGATGAGATCATTCTAGTTTTTATTAGTTTAGATTAATCATGCTTACTTATCATTCTTTTTTGTTTTATTTAGATTAGAATTGATGTTTAATCTTGTGCAGTAGTTAGCATCTTCCACAATTCCGAAAAATCTAAGTTACGTTTGGTGAACCCAACGTGAATCAACCATAACTTTTACAAGGGTACATATTTTTTCATGAAAATTTGTTTGCAAGTAGACAACATTCTCAAGAGCTTTCACGAAAAAAATCAGATTTTTTGGTGATGTTTTGAATTTTTTATAATTTTTTTATTATTTTTCATAAAATATCAATTTTGAGAGAAATTTGTCGAATTTTTTGGATATGTTTACATTTCTTGAAAAATATTTAAATTTGAATAGGGCTCTATTCTTTAGGTTTTAAATTTGGATAAATTTTTTTTATTCAAACAATAGATCTTTGAAAATTATGGTTTAATAGATATTTGAAAATTATGGTTTCACAGATATTTGCTTGAATCTCACAAATGGTTGCAGATCTATTCATGAAATGTTTTATGTAGATTTGAAATTATCTTAGGAACCTTTAGTGAAAAAATCAGATTTTTTGGATCTGTTTTAAATTTTTAATAATTTTTTTATGATTTTTTCATAAAAAATTAATTTCAGGTGCAAAACAGACAATCTTTCAGATTTATTTACATTTTTGGAAAGCTCTTGAAATTTAGGTATGGGTCTATTCTCTGTACTTTTATTTTTACTATTAAGAATATTTCTAAAAATCAGATTTGTCTTGACTAGCTATTAGGGTTTTGGCTTTGTTTGGTTTGTGCATGTTTAGAAAAAAAAAAAAAAAACTTCAAAGCACACATTGGATCAAGTAGAAAAAAACAACTTGGAGCTAAATAAATTCTAAAGGAATAACATAGTGTTTGCAGGATGAAGCTTTGAAGACAATTAAAACCCAAGACAATTTTTCTGCAGGACGAAAGTTGAAGACTATGAACTACTGATAAATTGCATGCAGGACCTAATGCCTTTGTGTTAATATATTTAAATAAGCTTTTGTTTGGTAGATAGATAATCATCGTGTGGGATTAAAATGAATTTTCTGTTTGATAGATAGAAAATTGTTATTTGGAATAAAAAGAACCACTGTCTTCTTTGTTTGGTGCTTTGCACATATCTGTAAACCCTTACGATTCAGTATACCGAAGTATCCTCTCTCCTTGCGTAGTCATACGATCCTGGGTGTAAGAGAAATGGTTACTGACTCTAGAACTTGGACCTGTCTTGGTGGGAAAAAGTACTCACCCCAAGATGACTCAGACCGGTAGCACACTAAAGCCAAGTGACTTCCAGCTGGTATATAAAAGTGGATTCTTGGGGAAACCCCAAGAATCACCTGCACTAATCCGACGAGATGGACAGAAATGGACTCTCACTGATGTTGGTTAGTGTCTCATGGTTGGAATGCCTGAATTAAAATCCTTGTTGTAGAGTTACCAAAATCCTATCTACTTGTTGGTGCAGCAGGTCGGACCTGTGAAGCTATCTTACAATCTTACGATTTATGTGTAGAGATGAAAAGTATGCCATGGTAGATTCATGGGTACTATAGCTTGGCTGCCCCATATAAGTGAGTGCCATGGAGGGGAGCCAGTGGGGTCAAGTTACTAATCATCCACCGTAAATATGCATAGCTGGAGAAATCCAAGTAAGAATTCAACAAGTACTATCCTAAAAACCTAGGGTGTAAATGTTTTTCGAGTCTCAACAGTCCATTCATCACAAAACTAAAAATACTTTGAATGTTGTGTTTGTTGTTTGTTGTATTTGCCAAAATCTTGATCAAACACACAAAGTCAGTCAAACAACTTTCAGAAAAAAAAAAAAATTCAACTGTCAGGAGCAGAGTCGCATTTGTCAGTTTAATCGCCACTTCTGTATTAGAGAGTCACATCTATTAGGGGAATAATCACATCTGTCTGTCATGATTTTCACAATCTCGAAGTTTCAAAGTGCATTTATCACATCCTGAGTCGTATGTGTCCATGCAAACCACATCTGTCAAAGTCCGAACCGCAAGTGTCTGTCAGGAAAACTAGTTTTTAGAGTCCAGAATAAGAAAAACGCATGTGAATTGGTAAACCGCAACTGTCCTAGGAAAGACCGCAACTGTTAGAAACACCGCAACTGTCAAATATTGAACCACAACTATCATAGGAAAGACCGCAACTATCAGAAACACCGCAACTATCAAATCCTGAACCGCAACTGTTAGGTGAACTGCATCTGCCTGTTATCAGAGAACAATCAAAACAGCAAACTGAGTCCGAACATAAACTGTCAAAATTTTGCTCAAAAATCTTGCATCCATTAGGTGGTTATATACATCTTAGTTACAATCCACGTCTTCGTCATAGTCATCCAAAGTCACATGCATATAGATACTTCCTCGGAAATCTTAGTTACAATCCACGTCTTCGTCATTGTCATCCTAAGTTGCATGCATCTAGATACTCCCTAGGAAATTGCATATCACAGCATAGATAAGTTTCCTCGTCTTTGGATAAATTCATGTCCCGATTTGTCACATTTATCAAACCTAGTCACCTTAGTCTTATCTAGTGAATCTTTTCAACTCAACAAGTCTAGTTTGGAAAGTTCACTTTGTCAACTATCATTTGTCGTACAATCAGGTTCCTTGATCAAAACAAATCCTTGCATACATTTACTCCATAGGAGGTAGGTTATACCCATTTTAGAATCATAGTCTACATGAGGTCTTACATATTGTCTGTCTTACCATATGCCATCTCAGTATATGTCTTTCTAGAAATCATTTTAGCAACATCCTTATTGTCCAAAAAATCCAAAAACATAGAAATAGGTCATATCAGTTCTTAGGCATAGTCTGCATTACCCCATTTTGAGCAACTCTTTTATGGTCGAAACAAGGTCTCAAAAGAGACACAAAGAAATGGCAGACCCCAACGAGTTTATCAATCCTTTCAGCACTCAACCACCTAGGAAGAACAAACCACACAAACCATTGATTGATAAATTTGTCACTAGAGATGCCAATGGACGAGTCTTTGTTGAAGACATAGAGTCTACGGTCCAAGATCCTGAATTTGCATCCTTCATGGATGAGTGCTTGGAAAATGATCCCCAATGCTATCTAGAAAAATTTCTAGTAGAAGGTGCCACACTACCACCAGGATTTGATGTTCATACATTGAAAATGACATCTACCCAACCAATGCAAACAGTGACATCAAGTGGTTCTATGCCCCAAATCACCGCAGCAATACCAACTGGCATACCAACTCAGACATCGTCAATTGTAAACACAACCCCTTTCAACATAACACAAGGTTTACAATTTACGACAGGAGCAACTTCATCCAACCCCTTTGGCACCAACACGATTGGTAAGAGATCCAAGGTGAGTACGAATATTCCTATCCCAAGTCAAAACATTCACATAGGATATATTCCTATCCCACAACGGACTATTCAAACGGGATATATTCCTTCACCAAATCACAACCCATCGCAAAACATGGCATATCAGAATGTCTACATTGATCCGAACAATGCCAACACCATGTCCTTGACACAAGTTGATGTCCTTCAGAATCAAATGCAAACTCTCCAACAACAAATGGATAATATGTCTATGTCAGGCAAAGGAACTATCTCAGCACAAGACTTATGTCCATGACACCTTTTCCCCATGGATACATTATACCGATTTTGCCTAAGTATAATGGGAAAAAGAATCCTCTAGAACATATTAGGGAGTTCTCAACAGCATGCATGGACATATCATATGACCCCACATATCTGATGAGACTATTTCTATGAACCCTTGTTGGGATAGGACTAGAATGGTTTTCTAAACTACCATATGGTATACGCTCTTGGGGAGAATTAGCTGAAAAGTTTGTCGAACATTTTTCCTTCAACATAGACAATGAGATAACAATAGCAACCTTGTGCCACACGACACAAGAAGATGGCGAAACTTTCACCACTTTCTTTCAGAGGTGGAGAAGTCTAGCTAGTAGATGTCTAGTTGAGATACCAGAGAAACAAAAGGTCATGATATTCCTAGAGAACATCAATCCAAAACTGCGGAGTGATTTAAGAGTACATTGTTGTACCTCATTCCTAGACTTGGTACAGAAAGGCATCATCCTTGAGAAAGGCCTTATTGACAAAGGCGAAATAAAGGTACCAGGTAGGAATCCTATTGTCCAAAATCAAAACATGCCAAATGATAGAAGACAATTCTGGTCCAGAAACAAGAATGTTACAAATGATGGCATTGTCGATGCTAAAAACATATATACAAGGCCAGTTATCACATTGAGAGGATACAACCAAAATCAAGACACAATGGATAATCCAGATCAAACGGCTAACTATCTCCAAAATTCACAACAACAATGACCTCAAAGAAGATTTCCAACATGTGAATTTACTCCTCTAGGACAACCGATCGAGGTTATTTACAAAGAATTGATTAAACACAATCTCATCAAACCGTTGGAACCAAGAGAATATGATCCTGGACAATTTAAACCTTCCTAGTGGGATGACAAAGCCCATTGTGAATATCATCAAATAAAAGGACACAGCCTACAAAATTGTCACCAACTCAAGGGCATTATCCAAGACTTTGTGGAGAACGGAACCATAGATTTTGGTGGATAGAAAAACACAAAGAACAGTGATCATAAGGTCTTCAAGGACCCATTACATGACCACACAAAAGGAAAAGCCTCCGGTTCGAGAACTAAGAATGATCCATCAACCAATTATGCAAACACCAATTTTGACTATGGAAAAGGAAAGATTATAAATAGCCTCCACGCTGCAGATGAGCATGTCAATACCTTCATCATTAAGAAGTCTCCAGAATGTAGTGTCAACACACGTAGAACCAAGATCACTATTCCAAGTCCTTCTTCTCAGCCATCTACACAAGCTTCCAAGTTCAAGTACAACCTTCTTGATCAATTGAGTAAAACCCCTGCGCAAATATCTATCTTGGAACTATTGACCTTATCACCTAAGCATCGAGCCATTCTCGATAAAGCTTTGTAGAACACAACTGTCCCTACTGATTTAGATGTCAATTGTTTCAAAGAGATGGTTGGATATTTAACCAATTCGCACCATGCTACATTTTCCTAATAGGATTACTCGACAGAAAAATCTGATCATAATGAACCATTACATCTTGAAGTCTTAGTCCACGAAACCAAAGTCAGACAAGTCTTGGTAGACGGAGGAGCAGGTTTGAACCTATGTACCCTAAAAATGGTTAAGGCATTAGGATTCTCAGAAGATTGCGTAGATACCTCTAAGAGTATAGTCATCAAGGCTTACGATGATGAGGAAAGATCATCCAAAGGAGAGGTCACACTCCCTATCAGAATCAGTCCAGCAATCATGAACACCAGCTTCCAAGTCTTGGATCTCACTCTTCCGTACAATTTGTTGTTAGGTAGACCTTCGATACACGCAATGAAATTTGTACCTTCAACGTATCACCAATGTCTCAAATTTCCACATAATGGCACCGAGATCACTATTGATGGTGATCCAGATTTGTTTCAGTATTGTACAAGCCTAAAGGAAATTCCACAACACCAAGTACCAGTTAATCAAGAAGTTTCATCATCCAATTCATCCCAATACATTGACTCATCACATCTCACTAATTCCAAATCATTCACACCTCCATCCACTACTCCTAAACTTGAAATCCAAGACAAGGGCTTTGGCGAGTATCGTATAAAGGCATCATACTCTGTTAGTCAATTGTTTCCACCTAAGGCATATGGCCTACCTATGGCAAATAGAATACAATCAATAGTCATATTCAATGTTCCCCCTACAACGACATTGATCAAATGGGGAGAGCTAAGTGAGGAAATTGTGGACCAAGGTGATTCCTAGTTGTATCAAGAAGAACATGAATACCCCTCCCCGTCTATTCAAAAAGCTAAGAACCAATATGGAAAAGGCTTTAAGATAATGCAAAAGGAAGGCTATGATGGGCACAGTGGGTTAGGGCTACATCAAAATGGAAGGACAGAACTGATTATTGTCCACCCACGACCAAAATACTTAGGGCTAGGGTGTCAACAACTTAGAATTGGGTTTCCTAGTACTTCGTCACTGTTTCAAGAGGAAGTGAGTGCCTACGCAGACACCGAGACATCTCATGATCCACCTCCCCCATTTTACGACAACCCTCTAATCTTTGATGAATCCCCTTACTCAAGCGATGGTGAATGGGATTCCCTTTCATCTACCAGCACCATGAACATAGATGCACTATTTGGAGAATTGGACCTAAACGTGAAACCTATACCCAAACCATCTAGTCCTTGTCCTAAGAAACATTTGTCCAAAGAAGAATGGCATAAGATCTATTATTGGGAAAAACTTGATTGTGCATCTTGGGCACCTGAACCACCATCTTCTAATGACCTAGCCCATGCAATGGTCCCACATCAACGTTTACCTACCCGTAAGGAAAAGACCCAACAAGAGTTAGTCCAAAACTTCTGCGACCATGTCAACCATTCACTATTCACCCTGTCAGCGGCTACCATTAAAAACTCCGATGATGACATGCCCCTCATATATCCTGAACTTATAGACTGGGATCAACAAGGTACACCTATCTTAGACACATTCGAGAACGACGAAGCAATTGCTAAGTTCATGGGACTTCGAGAAGGCATACCAAGAGGGGATCATAAAGCTGGTTTTACCATAGACTTGGATGATAAAGCATATTTTGGGGAGTCTATTTACACCTCTAGTCACAAAAATGAGGATAAAAAGAAAAAAGACAATGAAAAGAACAATGATGAGTCCCTAGGTGAAAACTGAAAGGCACCTTTGGATGATGAAAAATTCAAAATAAAGGACGTATCCAAGGGTGAAAACCTCCCCGAGGCACCCAAGGATAGAGGTTTAAATATTCTCCTTGTTGAACAAGAAAGGTCACCGATGCTAGTAGAAGAATCAGTTGCAGTCAACATAGGTACATAAGAGAATCCAAAGATGGTATATTTTGCAGCTTCTTTAACAGAGACACAAAAACCTGAGTTTAAGGACTTCTTCCAAAAGAGACAGATAAACTTTGCATGGTCGTATGCTGACATGCCTGGGCTGGATCCAGATCTAATATTGCACCATTTACTATTGCAGCCAAGTATCAAACTAGTCAAACAAAAGTTAAGAAAAATGCACCCGCAGATTGCTCTATTGGTCAAGATAGAACTAAAGAAACTCTTGGATGTAGGATTCATAAGGACAATAGACTATGCAGATTGGATATCGAATCTTGTACCCATGACTAAACCAACTGGGGGCATTCGAATTTGCACAAACTTTAGATACATCAACAAGGCGTGTCCTAAGGATGACTTCCCTTTGCCGAATATAGATATGATAGTGGATCTTACAGCGGGGTATGAGATGCTATCCCTCATGGATGGTTTCTCGGGATACAACCAAATTAAAGTAGCAACTGAAGACCAACATAAGACAACTTTCACGTGTCCATGGGGCACATACTGTTGGAACATTATGCCTTTTGGGCTTAAGAACGTAGGAGCTACTTACCAACGTGCAATGACTACAATTTTCCATGACTTTGTACACATTCTCATGGAAGATTACGTCGATGATATTATAGTAAAATCAGAAACAAGAGAAGCTCACTTAAATGTTTTAAATAAGATATTCCAATGGCTAGAGAACTACAATGTCAGGCTAAATCTGAAGAAGTGTGTCTTTGGAGTCAAATCGGGGAAACTGTTAGGGTATATCATCTCTCGAAGAGGCATTGAAGTAGATCCAGAGAAGGTAAGAGATATCATAGAAATGCCTCCTCCAATCAGGATAGGACAACTCAGAACTCTACAGGGCAGACTATAGTCAATTAGGCGATTCATAGTACAACTGGCAGATAAGATTCATCCATTTCAACATCTACTCAAGAAAGGAGTACCGTTTGTGTGGACGCTTAAATGCCAGGAAGCATTCCAATAAATCAAGGACTATTTGCTAACTCCACCAGTCTTAATGCCACCTATAGAAGGAAATCCTTTGATCTTATATATTTCAGCAACTCAGTCAGCATTAGGGGCTCTTCTCGCACAAAAAGATGATCAAGGTCATGAGAGAGTGGTCTATTACATCAGTCATACCTTAGTGGGCTATGAATTGAATTACATCAACATAGAACGTGCCTGTCTTGCGGTAGTTTTTGCTACCCAAGAACTTTGGCACTACATGCTCAATCAACAAACAGTGTTAATTGCAAAAATTGATCCACTCAAATACCTTCTAAGTAAGGCAGCTTTAACAGGCCGATTGGCTAAATGGGTCATGATACTTAGTGAGTATGACACTGATTATGTCAAGAGGAAGGCTATAAAAGGATAGGTGATTGCAGATCAGTTAGCTGATGCACCTATAAAACTAGATCATCCCTTAGTGGCAGATTTTCCAAATGAATTTCTATTCAACATTGAAATTAAAACCGACTAGAAACTATACTTTGATGGGTAACATACAAATCGTGGTTTAGGAGTTGGTGTCTTATTTGTCACACCTCAAGGTGATACCATTCCCAAATCATTTAGGATTGCTTTCCCTTGTACAAACAATGTAGCAGAATACGAAGCCTTAGTGACAGGCTTGAAAATGGCAGCACAATGGAACATTAAGAGCCTACATGTCTTTGGTGACTCTCAACTAGTAATCCAACAGGTAATGATGAGTACGAAACTAAGGATGAGAAGCCTGCCCCTTACAAGAGAATGGTTGATAGTTTCAAACAATATTTCAAGGACATAACTTTTCAACAGATACCACGCATTCAGAATAGAGCTACAGATGCTATGGCAACCGTGGGTTTCTTGTTGGATATTCTGAGTAACATGCCTAAGTTCGAGTTTCTGGTTGAACAGTTGTTGGTCCTTGCTTACGATATCCCCGATACTATGATGGTGTGTACCATTGTTGGTCCTACATCTCCTTGGTATAAGGAAATATTCGACTATCTAACAAATCAAATCTTACCTCAAGACTTGTCCAATAACCAATGTCGAACCTTCATCTGTAAGTCCGCCAAGTACACCATCATCGGAGAAACCCTATATAGACGCACCTTAGACAACGCCCTAATGAGATGTCTTGACACTAAAGAAGCACAAACAACTTTGCGAGCAGTGCACGAGGGTATATGTGGATCCCATTCGAGTGGTCCAACTTTAGCCCATAAGATTATGAGACTAGGTTACTATTGGCCTACTATGGAGAAAGACTCATACATCTTTGTGAAGATGTGTAGACAATGTCAAATACATGGAGACTTGATAAGAGCACCAGTACAGGAGCTTCGACCGATTACTTCACCATGGCCTTTCGCCCAATGGGGACTTGACCTCATAGGTAAGATACACCCACCATCATCCAACGACCACAAATTCATCATTACCGCTACCGAATACTTCACCAAGTGGATTGAATCCATTCCCATGACCTACATCACTGGCACCCAAATATCTAAGTTTATTCTAAACTATATCATTTGTCGGTATGGTGTACCACAATCCATAATCATAGATAATGGCTGCCCATTCAAGAACCAAGAAGTATGCCATTTATGTGAAGAATTCCACATCAAGCATCATTTTTCCACCCCGTATTACCCACAAGGTAATGGCCAATCTGAGGCATCTAATAAAACCATTGTTAGAATCCTTAAAAAGATTGTCAATGATGTTGGTCGTGACTGGCACCTATAGCTTAATCCTGCCTTATACACACTCCCACCAGCGCCACTCCATTTTCCCTCATATTTAGGTCCGAAGCTATCTTACCTATAGAGGTCGAAATACCTTCTCTAAGGGTATCTTTGAAGGGTCATGTCGATGATGAAGAATACCGTGTCTCTAGGCTACAAGAGCTTGAATTACTGGATGAACGAAGACAAAAAGCATTAGATCATTTGCAAGCATATCAGAATCGTCTTCGTCGGAGCTACAATAGGAAGGTTCTCAATAGATATTTTGACATTGGTGACCTAGTATTAATGGAGAATCTGAAGAACCAAGTTGAACAAGAGAAACCAGGAAATTTTGAGCCTAACTGGTTAGGGCCGTACATTGTCACAGAAGCCTTTGGGTCAGTAGCGTACCAACTATCTACTCTTGAAGGAGATCCGCTTTTGTCACCTATCAACAGTTTGCATCTAAAGAGGCTCTATGCTTAGCTTCTGAGAATCCGTGTCTTAATCTGGAAAAATACGAAAAAATGGTTACCTTGATGAAAACCTGGCAAACAGGCATTTTTGTAACACCAAAAAAAAATAAAAATTGAGAAAATGAAAACAGTAAAGAGAAATAAATCTGTCCACTAGTGAAAACCACTTCGGTGGCACTATGGATAAGTACCATGGTGAAAACCTGGCAAACAGGCACCATGTGTAGTCAAGCTCGCTCTTCCATCTACCATCATTCTAATCAGACTTTTTCACCATCACTCATAATAAATAGTTTTCCTATCCATCATTTGGAACAATTGACATCTAAACATCCATTCTATCATATGATCCATTCCATCTCGCAAGTCTTATTCCCGACTGGGTGCAAATCCTTGTTCTATTCCATGAATGCCTTGTACATAGCATCGCACCATCAGAAAATGTCCTGAAAAAAACAAAAACATTAGAAAACTTCAAAAATCCAAAAAAATCAAAACATGTCAGAAAATACCAAAAACAAAACAGTGTCAAGTCAGTCATGTTAAGTCAGTCATAGTCATAGTCGAACTACGTTGCCTCTGTGACTGGGATGTAGGCAAGGCCATCAATCGATGTGCCCTCGAGGCATTAGGTCTGTCAGTCTAGGTTTGTCATGTATCACACACATTTAAATCATGACTCTTTGTATATTCAAAGTTATTGGTTGTGTTGAACTACAAGGTCTCTGCATGTACAACGTAGGCAAGGCTAATCAATTGATGAGCTCCTGAGACCACACTAGGTCAGTCCAATAGGGTTCATTCACAATCACTATCACACAAGTTGCATATCATAGTTTAAGGTATCATCTCATGTCATACACTGTCTACACACACACACTCAACTTGTCATCAAGTCAATATCAAACACATTGTCAAAGCGATCAACCCATGTCTTAGCAAGATATGTCTTTCTTGTCAACATACGTCATCAAATTGTCATAGTCTCATGTGGCTTGTCACCTCAACATCATCAGACTCCAATGTCTTATACGGCACATGTCTTACTGAAACCAGGCTTTGTCATGTCTTATACAGAAGTCACCAAGTCGAAACCAGACTCAACGTCTTAGGCGGTATGTGTCATTCTCTCACATTACGCTATGTCAAACATCAACATCAAACAATCCCACAAGATCAAGTTTTGGTGAATACATTTATTTGGCTTTATGACTTTATATCTTATTTTGTCTTATCCTTTTATCGATTTTTGCAAGATCTTGTTACTAGCTTTCTCAAGGATGTCCCTTGAAGGATTTAGAGAAGCAACGACGTCTCAGGATTCTTTTTCTTTTGGTTGCTATCTGTCAATTGTCTTTTAAACTTTGGCTTTTTGAATCATGTTACTAGTTTCCTCAAGGATGTCCTATCAAGGATTTAGAGGAGCAATGACGTCTCATGACCCATCTTTTATTTGTCTGCTGTCTGTGGTTTGTCTTGACCAAACGACTGGGGTATCTTGTCCTTATTTTGAGTTAAGACACTCGTCTATGACTGTCTATTTTTTGCAGATGGATGATTTTGTACACTATGGTCTATCTCATATCATAGTGTGTACCATCCATTTGTGTCATGTCCGCCCAATGATGATAACAAGCAAGTATAGCGTATTTGGCAATATATCGAAGATTACATCTTTTTCTCAAATTAACCAACATTAATTATTTCTTACTAACATTCTAAAATCATCCATGCTAACATTTCTTCTTTTCTACATCTTCACCACCATTATCTATCCATTTTGAGAGCACACTCATGTTCTTCAAACCCACCTATCCTCTCGAGGGGGCATACCACTACCTCCTCATCATTCTCCCTTTCACTGGGGTATACCCTAACTTGTTTCATACAAGGGCACGACCGGGGCATATTTTCTTTGACACAACGTTGTACCAACATTGTATCAAAGAGGGGCAAACTGTAGATACCAAAAATTGGTCTAGGCCTGCGAGTACACATTTCAACATAATTTTCTATAGTTCGTCGTCTTGATTAAATAATGTTACTTATTTAATTGCCTTTCTAACACATATTTCCTCTATTAATTAAATACCCTTTTTAATTAATTCATTAATTCATAATCATCCTTTATTCAACTTAATTAATTAAATAAATCATATTTATTTAATTATGTTGCGAACTAATTAATTCTTTCCCCTTTATCTATCAATTAAATAATTTATTATTTAATTCCCCTTTATCATACTTTTCCAACTATAATTAAATATCTTTATTTAATTATTCATTTAACCCCTTTTCATCTATAATTAAATATTTATTATTTAATTATTCATTTTATCCTTTTCAACAACCAAATTAAATAAATTACTTTATTTATTTAATTAATTATGTCACATTCCTCTAACATTTAGTTATCTCTTACATGCCCTTATCGTCTGACTCGAGTTATCTCTATGAGAGAACTCTCTGTCATAACTAGTCGATTAACTAGTTCCAACTCATATGCATGATTTATATCTATTAATTAAATATCTTTATTTAATTAACTAACTCAAGTTTGCATTCACATGCATTTATCATGCATTTATTCTCCAACTTCTAACTTTGGCTTTTGCATACAAAGTCTATTTCTTCTATTTTTTGAAGATGAAGATTGGAACTCATGTTCTAACTCATGTTCTAAAATTAGTCTTTACCTATAGTTGAACTCATGTTCTAACTTGCGTTCTATCTATCACATAACTCATCACATGGCATTCATCAATCTCATCCGTCGATCTCTCTTTCAATCTGAGCCGATCATTTGAAAACACAAAATCTATAAAATGGCCTATCATTATCATTATTCCTCGTCCCGAAATCATTATACACTTTTGAGAAGAAACAATCTTTGATATTTTGCTAAGACACTCGACGAAGTTATGCTTGCATTCAAACACACAAATATCTGAGGGCAAGAATAACAATACAGCAAGATGGAGAAGGGCAATTGAGATAAATCGAGGAAGTATTTGCATATTCGGTGAGATCATTCTAGTTTTTATTAGTTTAGATTAATCATGCTTACTTATCATTCTTTGTTGTTTTATTTAGATTAGAATTGATGTTTAATTTTGTGCAGTAGTGAGCATCTTCCACAATTCTGAAAAATCTGAGTTACAATAAGTTTATGTTCATTTTGTCAATACACATTTGTTGTATTTGTGTGATTATCTAACTGGTTCTCTCAAGTAGAGATTAAATCCTTTCTGTTGATCACAATAATTAGGGAGATTCATCTGGATTATTAAAGTAGAGCTTAGTATTTATAATCTTGCATCATTTATACAAGTTATGAATAGATCATATGCCCGCAATTCAATCTTCCGCCAAAATAAGTTGCCCCCTTCTGTTTAATTTGACTCCGCATACCCAACAAGGCACTGGTCTCTGCAATTTCATTATTTGAATTCATTCAATCTCTTTTTATCAGTTAATTAAGCATTTTAGGATTTAGATAAGAAGATTGTTATTAAGTTTTATTTCATTTTGTTCGTTGTCATATGCCATTGTGGACAAACTATTTCAGAAGGATAATCATAAGATAAGTCTGCTCAATGCAAAAGGTACACCTGCCAAGGTTTGGTAGCACCTAAAGAGTAGAAGGTTGAGTCCTCTTAACCTTGTCTATTACCCTGAAGCATATCAAGAGATTGGCATCCTCTTGAGGCATCTTGCCTGTGTTTTTGAGAGCTAACAAATTGGAAACTCTACTGGGGAATAACTTAAGAGAATCTAGTGGTAGGCAACCTTGCCTTACAGAGTCATACAAAATTTTAAATCAGATCTTCAAATAGGGATGTTGTAATTTGAGAAATCTCCAGAAAGAGTGATCCTGCTAGGGAAAAAGATCAAAAATAATGATTTTCCTATTTTTGAAAAAGTAGGTGGCGACTCTGAAAGATTTTTGTAGCTGTTCAAACATGAATGGAGAAGGATTTTGGTTCAGGGGAGGTAATGTTGGAGCTCCTCATGGTCAGTAGTATGTGCCATATCATCATACACAACACTATGATCTGATGTACCAGCATCAGTACCCACCTAGTGCCCCCCCTCATCAATATACAACAATGATCAGACAGTTTGATTTGTCAAGGATTCAATTATCCCCTTTTCCAATAGATGGCAGTTGGAGAGGTCTTGTTCCAAAATTTATAGGAAGTGATGCAATCGATGCTGAAGAGCATCTGAGAAGTTCCAATGCTTTCATCCAGGATTTGGATGTTCCATATGAGGATTTACACATGAGGCTATTCATGATATAACTTATTGAAGATGCTAGGGATTGGTTCAATAGCTTGCTAGCAGTCTCTATTGATTCTCTCCAAGGATTTCATGATCAATTCCTCAAGCAATTTGGGAATCTAAGTGCACCAGATGCTGCTCTTCATGAATTCATGCACATTCAGAAAGATCAAAGTGATACAGTCTATGATTTTAATCAGAGATTCAATAAGTTGCAGAATAAAATGCCTCCTAGATCAAAGTTGCCAAATTCTGTAGCACTGAGTATTTATTTGAATGCTTTTGATTCCAAGACAGGGTATGAATTGAGAAATAAATTCCCAAGAGACTTAGCTGAATCCTAGAACATGGCACAAACAATTGAAAACAATAGGAGGGGTGCAGGGATAATGGATAAAAGAAACAATCCTAAGGCTCCTCAACAAAGCAATAGTTACTAGTACAGACAAGAGAACACATATAGAAATGAAGGGCCAAAGTTGCAAGACATGCCTTATAATACAGACTAGAAGAATGGGAAACCTATAACAGCTAGGCCTATAAACAAAGAGGTTCCTGATCCATTGACAAAGAAAGGAACCTATATGGTGAGTAAAAATTATTTTTGTGGAGTTTGTAATATGCCACATTCTGCAAATTACTGTGTTGTAGTCCAGAGAATGCAAGAAGAGGGAATGTTGATGGGAAACAATAGAGAAGATCACATAGTATATTTAACTTCAAATACTTTTCATCATGTTGTGGAGAGGTATTCATCTTCAGAGGATGAAGGTTATCAGCATGATGTTTCAAATCAGAAATACAATGTTCATATGCCTGAATAGTAGGTCCTTTTTGACTCTAAAGAAGATTATACAGAGCCACATTCTATTAAGGTACCTGCAAAATACAACATGAAGAGACTTACTGAAGAAGAGATAGAGAGACTAATTGTTGCTTATCAAAATGAAGAAAATGAAGGAGAGACATCAAAGAAAAAGAAAAGGATTGAGGCAGAAGGCTCCCCTTTTAACTTCATATGGGCGTTGTCCCAAGAAATAAGGTATGAGAGCACTATCAATGTTGAATCCAATTGTTGTATTTCTAATGAGTATAGAGAGGTTGATTAAATGATAAATCCAATAGAAGATAAGACATGTTCAAATCAAGATGATTCATGTGATAGCTTGCATGAGGAAGATGAAGGTACAAGATATTTCTCTTGCATTATAGATTGTGATAGGGAAAGTAGTGCATGTTGTGAAGAATCCAGTGAATACTCTGATTCTGATGAACCAGAGGGTTTTGATCTGCAATCAAGGGATTCTCTGATGGTCTTGGATTTCTTCTTGATGATGACAAAGGTGAAGAGTATAACTGTAGTGATGAAAATGTTGAGACTTGTTCACTTGTCAGTGACCAGATTTTAGATTTGTTAATTTCTAAATACCAGGGATGTGCTCATGAAGGTGATCTTGAGGTTTTGTGTCCATCTTACAATTGTTTTGATAGTGAAAGATCTTTGTGTAAAGATTTTTATGACTCCCAGTGCATTTCTTGGAGTGATAGTGAAACTTTTGGTGTTGATCAAAAGTATGTGTTCATTCAAAATGAGGTATGTGATTCTGAAATTTCTAACTCATGTGGAAAAGAAATTGGTTTGCATACCAAGGATGATAGAATTCCAAATTTTATTCATTCACATATGCATGATATTGAAAACATAATTCATGATCCAATGTTGTATCTAAATGGTAGTATCAAAGAAGCACAAATGGTTTCAGATATTTTTGTTTCAGACATAAATGGTATGACAGAGTTTTTTGTTTTTCAAGGGAAGCAGTTTGATCATGAATTTTTAATACAACTGGGAGAGTATTTTATAATACATAACAGTGAGAGAGATAATACAAAATTTTTCATTAAATATGTATGCATTTTGTATACTGGTAGAGATTTGTCTGATAATGAAGAATATAAATTATAGAATGGTGTATGGATTTTGGGCCAAGTTGAGCATGGTGATTCTCTAAAAACTTTCAGTGACAAGAAATATTGCATCAGTGTCTTCAAGAGAAATCTAATGAACTCAAAACAAAACTAGGTATTTCATAGGGGAAAGTATGATTTGAGTTTCAAATTGTAACAACTCAAGACAGGAGAAGTTAGCACACTGAGGATTGAGGGTTGCTAGTGCATGGACAACTCTTACTTATTCTCTTTAAAATTCTTTTCCATGCACAGTAGTTTTGGATGGTGGTTCGCCTTCATTTTGCATCAATTTCACCTCCATTTTGCATTCATTTTGCATTCATTCCATCATGCTTCTAGTATGTTTCCATTCTGCTCATTGGTTCTTTCTTTGTCTGGTCTGCTCACCAATGATTCTAGATCCTTGCAATGATCTTACTATCATTCATCCCTAGACGGAGCCACTGTTGGAACTGTAAAAATCTGATGTTTCCACATGATTGTTTTACTCATTGACTTCCATATTTGGTCCTGTCATATGCATATTCCTTTCATTTTTTTTTGCCTTCAAGTCGTGCATTTTTTCATATTGTGGTCCATATTGGCATGACAACGTGGGTGTCTCCCCTATCCATTTTTTCATTTGCAAACATCCATTGCCTATTGATAGGATGTATCTATTGTTTTGGCAACAGTGGTGTCATCTATCGGCATTTGTTAAGGCTATCAGGCTAACGTCTTACTGAGATGAAGGTGTCTTGGCAATAGGTGCTTTTGGGCATATCGGCAAAGTTTTTAACCTTCAGTGGAGTGTCATAATGATTCTGATGTGTCTCCCTGACTTATACATTAAGGGTTATTTCATGAATTGGATGTACCACCCCGACTCATGCGTGGAAAGGATTATCATCGACATAAGGGTGGTCTTCAGTGAGAGTTTCAACAAAATCGGGGTGTTTCACCGACATAGCACATCAGGATAGGTCTTAGCGAATAAGGTGGAGGAATGGGCTCATCGGTGGGAGGGGGACTAATGTCATGACGATTGTTTGGTTCCAAGAGGACTTTCGGTGAAATAAAAAGAACTCTACATGGTGTCTTCCCAAGTGGTGGATGTCACAGCGAATAATGATTGAATTGCCTTCGGAAAGACATTGCACTGTGTCTCGCCAACTGTTCACAAGTAAATAACAGAATTTCAAACACTAAGGTTGACATGTATAATGCTTGAGAGTCATTGCTTGAAAGCTTGATTGGAGCTTGATTTTGTGCTGCACCGACATGTGAGAATTTCCCAAATTCTACGGTGGCCGACATGAATTTGAAACGATATGATTTCTAAGTGCTGGTGTATATATATGCACCCTAATTGTAATTGAAAGGGATAGGAGACGAGATTTTAGGATAGATAGATACAGTAGATTAGGAATAGGAACAATAGAATAAATTTCTCATTCTGGAGACTACGTGCATGTTTTAAAATGGTGAATTCAATGGGAATCAGCTGGTGTGGCAGGTTATTTTTGGTATCGATTGTCTGTTGAGTTTATTCAAAAGTATTGCTAAAGTTGTCTCCAATTTGATTCTTTCTGGTTGTTTAAATTGGCATAACAAGTTTATGTTTAGTTTGTCAATGCACATTTGTTGTATTTGTGTGATTAAGTAAATGGTTCTCTCAAGTAGAGATTAAATCCTTTTTGTTGATCACAATAATCAAGGAGATTCATTTGGAATTTTAAAGTAGAGCTTAGTAGTTATAATCCTGCATCGTTTATACAAGTTATGAGAAGATCATATGCCCACAATTCGATCTTCTACCAAAATAAGTTGCCCACTTCTATTTAATTTGACTCCACATACCCAACAAGGCACTGGTCTCTGCAATTTCATTATTTGAGTTCATTCAATCTCTTTTTATTAGTTAATTAAGCATTTTAGGATTTAGATTAGAAGATTGCTATTAAGTTTGATTTCATTTTGTTCACTGTCATCTGCCATTGTGGACAAAGTATTTTAGAAGGATAATCATAAGATAAGTCTGCTCAATTCAAAAGATACACCCGCCAAGGTTTGGTAGCACCTAAAGAGTAGAAGGTTGAGTTCTCTTAACCTTGTCTGTTACCCTGAAGTGTATCAAGAGATTGGCATCCTCTTGAGGCATCTTGCCTGCATTTTTGAGAGCTAATAGACACTAAAGATAGAAAGTACCAACAATATCCTTACTGTTGAAACCAATGAAAACCTCTACCAAAACAACCATCAGTGTTGACATTAATGACAATAAATTCCAAATTTTTTTATCAAGCCATGAAAACTCACCTATAGAATTACTTGACAATATTCTGACAACCCTACAACTAGGAAATTGAAGGACAGATGAAGTATTAGACGACTATCCTTGAAAGGCTCACTATCTGAATAAAAAATTTCTTGTCACAAAGATGTAGAAAGTATGGCTCGCTACCAAAAATGAACTGAAGAAGTACACCTTCAATGCTGAGATCAATTGCGATTAAGTTCTAGAAAATCAAAAATGTACTCTGATTCTAGGTATATAAAAAATTTCAATAGATTCACACTATAACTTTTGTCTTATTAGCTTCTGAGTGGATATTACAAAATAGGAGTAATCTAGAGCTAAATACCAGATCACAGACTTCCATTACTAGAGTAGAAAAATACATCAAAATTCCACTGATGTAACTATCCAAATCCCATTAATTGACATGAATTAGAATCTCTTAATTTCCAAGAGACAATATTGTGATTTCACCTAGGAACAAGACTTGTCAACCATATATCTACAAAATACCAAGAAATCCTACTTAAGTCACAATGTGTTACCAAGGTGACCAATTAACAATGTGTGGATCACATGGGTATGTTCCTTAAAAATACAACATCACTTCCATACACTTCTTTCATATTGTCATGCCATCTATAGCAATAAAAAAATCAAAATAGGTATAAAATACCTTAGGAAGCACAAAATATACAATCATAAGCTATAACATTAACATATCAACTTATAGACTGCATCAACATATGGAATTGGAATTGAGACACTACAAGAATGTTGAGAGCTCATTCACCAAGGTGCAAGAGAAGAGACATCAATGTGGAAAAATGTGGAGCATTTCCCAGACCAATCCACACAACCAACAATAATTCAAACCTTTTGCGAATCACATAAATTTCTTTGGAAACATAGGTGACCTAAAAACATATGAGTGAAATGTCCACAAAACACATTGAATACCAAACTGCAAGACCAAAAATATAATAGTGGAGGAATGTAGAGCAATCTATTAGATAAACCTTAATGAAACATTGGGAATATAATCACCTAAGCAAAGTGTGAAGGCCAAAACTTCCTTTTAGTAGCACATAATTTAGTAGGATGATTACAAGATAGAATAAGACATATAGTAGACCTTGAGCAACATCTCTCCACTATTATTCATGCTTCTAATCCTCATTTTAATATACCATTATGAAATACACTCTGTCGATAGTAATAATGCATTATATGAAAATCGATAATTCTTCTTTGATAAGGCATGAAATCATACCATGAACCTAAAAAATAATAGTCCAAGTTGAATATAACAATGATTACTAGTGTCAAGGACTAACCATATTCCTATAATCAATGTTGAAACAACTGACAATGACATAAAGCAATCTTTAACATAAGAGACAATAAGAAAATAGTGTTGAAACTAAAGATACCAACTACCAACTATATCCTTAGTGTTGAAATCAATGAAAACCACTACCAACACAACCATGAGTGTTGACATCAATGACAACAAATTTCAAAAAAAGTTATCAAGCCATGAAAACTCATCTACAAAATTACTTGACAATATTCTGTCTACTCTACAACTAGGAAATTGAAGGTCAGATGAAGTTTAGAGGACTATCCTTGAAATGCTCACTGACTAAATACAAAATGTATTGTCACTAAGATATAGAAAGTATGGCTACCCACCAAAAATGAATTGAGGAATTAAACCTCCAAAGTGTTGAGGTAAATTGCAGTTAAGCTCTAGAAAATAAAAACCATACTCTGATTATAGGTATATAAAAATGTCAATAAATTCACACGATAACATTTGTCTTATCAGCTTCTGAGCAGATCTTACAAAATAGGTGAAATCCGGAGCTAAATAACAGATGACAAAATTCCATTACTAGAGCAGTAGAATACATTAAAATTCCATTGAGGTAACTATCCAAATCCCATTAATTGACATCAATTAAATTTCTCAATTTCTAACATACAATATTATGATTTCACCTAGGAACAAGCCTTGTCAACCATATATCTACAAAAGACCAAGAAATCCAACTCAAGTCACAATGTGTTACGAAGGTGACCAATTAACAATGTGTGGATCACATGGGGATGTTACTTAAAAATACATCACTTCCATACACTTCTTTCATATTTTCATGCCATCTATAGCAACTGAAAAATCAAATAGGTATAAAATACTTTAGGAAGCACAAAAAATACAATAATGAGATATAAAAATAAAATATCAACTTGTAGACCGCATCATCATATAGAATTGGAACTGAGACACTACATGAATGTTGAGAGCCTATTCACCAAGCTGCGAGAGTAGAGACATCAATGTGGAAAAATGTGGAGCATTTCCCAGACCAATCCACACAACCAACAATAATGCAAACCTTATGCAAATCACATAACTCTCTTTGGCAACATAGGTGACCTAAAAATATATGAGTGAGATGTCCACAAAACACTAACATTGAAAACCAAACTGCAAAACCAAAACTATAACAATGGAGGGATGTAGAGCATTCTCCTAGATATAATTTAATGCAACATTCAAGAATAGAATCACTTAAGCAAAGTGTGAAGGCCAAAACTTAATTTTAGTACCACATACTTCCATAGGACGATTAGGAGATAGCATAAGACATATAGTAGACCTTTAGCAACATCTCTCCACTATTATTCATGCTTCTAATCCTCATTTTAAGATACCATAATGAAATCAACTCTATTGATAGTAATAATGCATTATATGAACATCAACTATTCTTCTTTGGTAAGTCATGAAATCCAACCATGAACCTAAAAAATAATAGTCCAAGTTGAATATAACAATGATAACTAGTGTCAAGGACTAACCATCTTCAAATAATCAATGTTGAAACAAATGAAAATCACATAAAGCATTCTTGTACATTAGAAACAATCAGAAAATAGTGTTGACACTAAAGATACCAACTACCAACAATATCCTTAGTGTTGACACTAAAGATACAAACTACCAACAATATCCTTAGTGTTGAAATAAATTGAAACCACTACCAACATAGTCATCTGTGTTGACATCAATGACAATAAATTCCAAATATTTTTATCAAGCCATGAAAACTCACCTACAAAATTACTTGAAAATATTTTGGCAGCACTACAACTAGGAAATTGAAGGTTAGATGAAATATTAGAGGACTACGAAATCAGTTTCAAGATCCCCTATAAGGGACCGATAGTCCACTAGTTATTTGTTTCTTCTTCATTCTATAACCATGTTTTTATGAAAAGTGCACAATCTCTAGTACTTCTCAAATATGCCTACAATTTACTATTTCAATCTATGTGCATTCAAAAAATTGCATTTATCATATCAGGTCACATAGTTCAATAAGGTTAGTAATTTCAAGTCATTTCCAATCCACTTTCAAGACCTTAAGAATTAAAATCTAGGTTTGATTGGCTCACCTTCATGGTTGATAGTCAATCTATTAAACTTGATGATTTTAATTCTAATGTAATTTTGAAAAAGAAAGATATTGATCCTAGGATTCACATATTTAACTTAGGGTCCCTTTTTCATATGTTACAATAATAAAGAGAACGTTCTTTCATAAAATGTTTTTTTGAGTGAGTGATTAACACGATCTTGTGGATATAAAACCTCAAGCAAGGGCCACTTGAGATACTATTGAAAAAAATTAATTCAGATTGCTAGATTAGATTATGCATTGTATTTTTAATTTGTAGTTTTCATTTTATGCGATTATGAATAATATATTATAGTTTGTGAATTAGAATATGTAGGTTCATACTCTGTTTAGTAATCCAGAGGTGAATTATGTTAGTACATACTACAATTTAATGGTTGACTAATCATAGGCTTAAGCATTAAGTACTTGTAGAAAAAGGTGTTACAACACAATAATCTACTGATAGGGGGTGAATCCGTATATGTAAAAAAAATTAGACTTTAAAACCTATTTTCAAATTCAATCTTATAATCCAAGTGTGTAAATTAAAATATAAAACAATGTAACAATGACATGCACATAAAACAACAACTCATAACACTAGATATATGTGGAAAACCCAAAATGGGAAAAACCATGGTGAAAAAAGGTGCTTGAGGCTACTACTCAAATCTAGCATCACAAATGAAATATTTGTTACAAGTTTTTAGGGATACAACCCAAGGAAGAATCAACACCCTATTTTAGGAGCTACAACTCCAAAGAGACTACAATCACCTAGTCTGGTCTACAACTTAGTTCAATGAGGCTACAACCTCAACAATATTACAAGTTCATTTATGCATATAATTAAGTTCTAATCAACCTATGAAATGCACCGTTACATTCAATGAATTGTTGCACACCCTGCAACTTATGATCCTATTGCTGAAGTTGCACACTCAGCAACACTCCCATTTTGTGAACTCTCTTCTCTATTGAATTCTCAATTGTACATCACTCTATTAAGCACTTTTTGCACTTGTAGACTCTTCACACTCTTCTCTCTTTCAGATTTGACACTCACACAATGCCTAATGGTTTTCCTTTTTTATTCAAGCTACAATTACTCCCTAGAGATTCTCTCTATGGTTCAAATCATCTCCAAAATGATTGCGAGAGTTTTCATTGCTTGCAAATTTTTCTAGAAAGTTACCTCTACATCGAGCCACATACACATATGTCCATCTCATAAATTAGGACATCTGATAGGATTACTAGATATCGTCATGTCTTTCATCGAGTAGTCTAGCAATAAATTTGGTTATATATAGTTTTCATCATTCTCTTTGTTAAACCCTAAACACTTATTATGCATTCAATGCATTCTGTTTTCCATATGATCAAATTTGATTTGATCATATCTAAGATCTGCATTATTGCCTTGAAGATAAAATCTTCATTAACTAGTCACTGAGTGCAGCTGGACCAATTAATTCTCTACTCTATGTGAGTTTCCAGTCAAAACCGTGTTTACATGGACTTATCCATTTGAGATATTTTCTTTTGAATTTTGACCATCGATCCTCTGATTTCACACCATGATCCTATGATCATCATTCACTGGCATACCTTTAAAACCCAACCATTCAATAAATGATTGTTTAAATCTCCATTGTTGATCACATATATAATAGTTGATTTGCAATAGAGATGCAAAATCAACCACTAAAAGTTTTCCACATTTAATCCTATCATTTAATTTATGATGGTCGATGCATGTCATCCTACTTTATCATCACCTTTCACTTATCACCATTTGATCACCATTGATCAATCTTCATTGTTGATCACATTCATATATTGTTCGCCATATGCAAGGTCCATTAGGACATAGGTCAAAAATTCACACATCTCGTAAGCTTGAAAACGGGCCCACACAAACCTTGCGAGGTGTACAACCAATGTCCGATCTTGACCATCACAAATTAATCTCCACCATTCCTCGTATACCTTGAAGGTCTTGATTGGGTCCCACTAATATCTCAGTGAGGTATGCAGATGATTTTTGTGTGTATACCACATATATCACCATCTCATCAAGTCTCACTTAGCATTTAATCTTATCACTTCATCAAGGAGACATCCATTAGTGTCCTTCCAATACACCAAATTCACATCAATGAGATTGAAGAGACATTCAATCTACTCACATTGATATGGTATTGTCATGCCGATACCATTTTTTCTATAAACAAGTGGTCCACACATCATCGTGTCACAACATGTCACCATTCAATATCGCTTACTGCCATTTGTCCTTTCATTCACTCTCTAATTGTACCATGAATACAGGTAAACCTTACTGGGTCCCATAGTTAGCATCATACTCTCATCGCTTTGTTCAAGAGACTTTCTTCAAGGTCCTGGTGATACATCAATGCATCACTAACAAGATAGCTATCAGTTTTTCAAAGACACATGGATGAAACTCCTCCTAACACCATATTGTCACATTGATAAATCTCCATAGTTTCGCAATCACTATGTCAAAGAGAAATAGCCCATTCTCTTGTCGACCACACACTATCATGTTGACAAGAAGAACATGAATCCATCAAGGAGACATCTACCATTCTCTCACCGATCATGCATGGTCACACTAGGAAGGTGACAATCAGGCCATCGAAGAGACTCCTGCTTGACTCCTCCTAACATTGAATTGTATCACCAATCTTCTAGAGATGTATAACCTTGAAGCACTAGGGAGAGGGTTTGGTCACCCTAACAACTATAAATACATAATTTATATCTAATCCAACTAACAGCCATCGATACTAGTTCAACATTAAAATAGAAAATCGATTAAGGCGCCATGACTGATAGACCTAGGGTTTAACTTGTAAACCCTAAAAATGTTCAAGAGAACAAATAATTTTGTTTTAAGCTTAACCTTCAACCTTTGGACCTATAAATCACATCTTTTTAATGTGCTCGAAAAACCCAATTTGAATCTACCATTTAGTTTTCCATTAAATCCACTATTCTTCACACTCACCTTTTGTCATTCTATAAATAATCTTCCTTGCATGATTTGCACTTTTGACATCAATGAAAACCATATGCCAACAATCTCCCCCTTTGGAATTTATGAAAAAACAAAATGATCATACTAAATGGTTGAAATGGTCTGATACCTATTGAAAACAATTAAGATCTGTAACTATTTGAGTTCAGCACCTAAAAGGACATATAAAGGAATGCTCCACTTTTGATGTGCTCATCCTTCTTAAATGAGAATTTTTTCATGATTTTCTCCCCCTTGCATAGATACTTGAGCATTTGGATACTTTCTCCAACTTTCTTCCCCTTTGACATCAATGGAAAAGGGAAAACTCCTCCTAACACACAACTCCTCCTTTTAGAGGAAATTCAAAGGGAAGAATACAACCATCAAATCATTATAAATTTGTAAAACCACCGATAGCATACTTGATATAACCTATCGATTTCAAGGGATGATTTAAACATAGATGAAACTCCCCCTGGAAATGTACTCCATTGCTAGAGACTAGTGATATGATGTGGGAGCAATAACTCCCAATTTTTTCCTTAGATATTCAAATGTTCCTTGGGAAGAGGCTTGGTGAAAATTTTAGCTACCCGATCCTTGGTGGGAAAATATTCCATGTTGAATTCCTTATCAATAATTTTCTCTCTTATGAAGTGATACTTAATGGATATGTTCTTTGTTCTAGAATGCATCACTAGATTCTTTGATATGTTTATGGAACTTGAATTATCACAAAGAATTTAAATGGGTTCTGTATACTCTACCTTGATGGCCATGAGTGTTTTCTTCATCCAAAGGAATTGAGTGCAACATGTTTTTGGTGCAACATACTCTGCTCAGCAGTGGATAGAGTGATAGATTCTTGATTCTTTCTCAACTAGGAAACCAACTTGTTTCCCAAAAGGAATGCTCCTCCACTAGTGATTTTCCTATCATCCACGCTTCCTACCCAATCAACATCTATATATGTAGTTAGAAGAGAATCCTTTCTCTTTGCATACCATAGCCCATAGTCAATAGTACTCTTGATGTATCTAAAAAATATTTTATGTGCATTGACATGTGACTCTCTAGGTTCTGCCTAAAATCTTACTACTAGACACACTTCGTGCATAATGTCTGGCCTTGATGCAGTTAAATACAACAAGCTTCCAATAATTTACCTATACACCATCGGATTTTCCTTAGGTGATTCATCTATTTTTCTTAACTTGTAGCGAGTTGCCATGGGAGTACTAACTTGTATATTGTCTTCTATGCCAAATTTCTTGAGCATTTCCTTCACATTATTGCTTTGAGATATGAATATCCCATTGTTAGATTATCAATTTGCAAACCAAGTAAAAATGAAAATTCTCCTAACAATGACATCTCAAATTCATCTTGCATGTGTGTAGAAAATATTTTATAGTGTTTATCATTGCTAGCATAAAAAATGATGTCATCCACATAAACAACAACTATAATCATGTTCTCACCTTCAGATTTGAAATATAGGTTACTGTATGCACATCCCTTTTTGAATCTTTGTTGTTACAAGTACTGGTCGAGTCTTGAATATCATGCTCTAGGTGCTTGTTTTAGACCATACAATGCCTTTCTCAATCTACAAACATAATCATCATACTCTGACAGCTAAAAACCTTTTGGTTATTCAATGTATACTTCCTCTTCTAGATTTCCATTTAAGAATGCAGACTTGAAATCCATCTGATACACTTTGAATCCCTTGTAGATTGAAAATGCAAGAAACATTCTAATTTCTTCTAGCCTTGCTACAGGTTCAAATATCTTTTCAAAATCAATGCCTTCAACTTGTGCATACCCTTTGCACACTAATATTTCTTTTTTTCTTACCACTACTCCATCTTCATTCAAATTATTTCTAAACACCCACTTGGTGCCAATCACATTTTTTTTTGGAGGCCTAGGTACTAATTTAAATGTCTTATTATTTTTTATCTAATTTTACTCTTCTTCGACCAAGATTCTATCCAACTCTCATCCTTTCTAGCTTCAGAAAAAACTTTTTTGTTTAATTTGTGACAAGAGAGAAAAATTTACTTGTTCTTTATTCTTTGCAATTCTCCTTCTAGTCTTAACTCCATTTTTATCACCAATTATTTGATCTACAAGATGATCTTTCTGCTCATATTTTTTAGGTTCTCATTCAACCACTTCTTCATTCTCTTCTTCTTGTTCTTCTTCTTCAACTCGTTCACCTATTTCATCCTCTTCTAACTCAATTTCAAGGTTGTTTCTACCAGACTTACCTTGATTTGCATTTTCATCAATCCTGACATGTTTGCTCTCTATAATTTTATGCAATCTCTTGTTGTAATATTTATAATCTTTGGTTTGATATGAATACACCAAAAAATCCCTTCATCACATCTTGACTCAAAACTTCCCAAATCTTCACCTTCTCTTTTGATATAGCATTTACTGCCAAATACTTTGAAAAGCTTGACTAATGCAAGCGTATCAAACCACTATTCATATAGAAGTATACCATTATTAAATATGATAAGAGCTCTATTTTGAATGTATACAATAGTTTGTACTACTTCTTTCCAAAAATGTATCTATCAAGTTTACCTCGTTCAAAATGGCTCTAGCCATCTCCTTCACAATCCTGTTTCTTCTCTCTACCACACCATATTTTTGTGGTGTTCTTGGAGCTAAATACTGGTTTTTGATTCCATGATCTTCAAAATATTCCATGAATTCACTTGACATAAATTCTCCACCTTTATCTAACTTGAGAAATTTGATTCTTCTCCCAATCTCATTTTCGACCAGCTTCTTATAACCTTTAAATTCTCTGAACGCCTCATCCTTCTCCCTCAAAAATGTTACATATGCCATTCTGGTATAATCACCAATTAGCAGCATGAAATATCTTTCTCCTTGAAATTCCATTGTCCTCATTAGACCACATGGATTAGTATGAATTAACTCCAAGGGATTTGTAGTTGAATAATCCTTTCTAGGAAACTTAAACTTTGTTTTCTTTCCTTGTTGGAATCCTTGGAAGATGGTATTTTTAGGCTTTACAATCTTAGGTATATCTCTGATTAATCCTTTTGAACTTGTCTGTACCAAATTTTCAAAGTTTACATATCCTATTCATTTATACCATAGCTAAATCTCATCTGGTTGGCTAATAATACATGTTTGGCCTTCCACTTCACATAGATTGTAGAGATTACTATTAGTCCTTATCCCTTGAGCAATTGTTTTACCATTCATTCTTATCTTCTAGCCTTCAAAATAAAATTAAACTTTATATGGTCCATTATCACACATCTGGCTGACACTAAGAAGATTATGTTTTAGACCTTCCACATATAACACATCTTTAGTTATTTTCTTCCCATATATGCTCAAAATTACTTTACCATGAATCTTAAGAATAGTATTATCACCTAGGCTTACTGAGCCTCCTTTTCTCATTTCAAGTTTAATGAATTTATTTTTATCCCAAGTCATATGCTTAGAGAAGACACTATCAATTTCCCATTAGTCATTTTCCTTTGCACGCAATGATTTTTGGGAAATCATTGATTGAGTAGGAATTTTATTTTTCTCCTTCCATACCTTCTTAGGTTTATTTCAAACTTTTTCTTCCTTTTTCTCAATTACCTTAGTTTTCTTTTTAGCTTTAGAAGATATAGTTTTCTTCTTCTCAGATTGAGAATTTTTTCTTCTAAAATTTTCTCTACAATCTCTAGCTATATGACAAAAAATATTGCAATTGAAACACACTACATTCATATCAATTAAAGAAGTAAATGGATTTTTACTTATGAAATTTGTATTTCTCCTTGGAATGACTTCACACTCTATAGCCCTATGACCAAAATTGTTACTAGTATAGCAATACCTATTAAAATATGATGAGTATCTAGAATGGTGTTTCCTTTGACTGGATGAGGATATCTTATTTTTATAGGTCTCCTCAGATAGTATACTCTTGTGAAACCATCATTGTTTTTTCTCTTAGTATTATGCTTCTTCTTTTTCTCATTAGGAATCAACCAATTAGCTTTTTTTTCTTCAATCGGTTCCTTCTTTTTAACAAATTTCTTAACTGTAGTTACCTTCTTTTCATCTTTAGAGGCTACTCCTTCATCATAGTTTTTACCATTGGGGACTGATTTTTCTCCTACTCTAAATCTTTCATAGAGCTTTACAGAAGCATCAAGAAATAAAATTATCCCTTTTCTAGTCCCAAGCCTATTTTTTCTTTATTAGTTGGCTTTTGTCTACTTAGAAATTTTACTGGAATATTACTACCACCTTTTAACTTGAGACCTTTACCAATTTTCTCATTAGCTTTCTCCAAATATTTTCTGAAGGCAATTATTTTTGCCTCATGTTTTGAGCATCTATCTATAGACACGGGAAAATAGCTTAGGCCTGCGACTACAGTTTTTATCATTTATCCAAGATACTCGCAAGATGATTAAATGATCTTATTCATTTAACTATAACCTAACATTCAAATTCCTCTAATTAATTAAATAGTCTTAACCATTTACTTAATTCATTTTATCATTTTCTAAAATTCATTAATTAAGTAAATTACACTAATTTATCTTAATTACGTCACTAATTAATTCTAACCTATTACTTTGATTAATTAAATAACTAACCTTAATTTATTTAGTTACAACATCTAATTCTAATATCTTCTCTTTAGATAATTAAATAAGTTCCTAAATTTATTTAATTATACACCATCTAATTAATCCAATCTATTCTTCTAATTAATCAAATAAGTTTTATGTATTTATTTAATAAATTCATTTAAATATTCATGATTCCCCTATATTTAATTAAATAAATGTCTGTTCATTTAATTAAATAACTTTATCTTCTCATCTAAAGTTCTTTCATAGTTCAAATAGTTCACTCAACTATTTAATTATGTGCACATAATTTATCTAGTAAAGAAATGAATTAATTTAATAATTAATTCTTTTATCTTGAACACATGTCTTCTATATCCCAAGTAAATATTTCATGCATAATTATCTTAGTTCACTCACCAAATTGATTTGTCACCTCTTTCTGACTAACACTTTCTTTCAGTATACTCACCTAATGGATATGTTACCTCCTCATGACTCACAAACTATCTTAGTTAAACCTCTTGAAATGAATCGATCAAATCACTTAACTATTCAATCAAAGCATGCAATTAGGTCCTCACACACAATCTAAACTATTCAAATCAAATCAATCTCAACTGTCGAATCTATGAGACTTCTATAGAAGAATCTTTTCAACTCTTCTTTTGGTAACCACAATCTTCAAAGTTTTTTTGTCAAGATACATACAAGTGAATATTGCATACTCACGATCTAAGGGAAATTGAAGAAATTAAAAGAAAATTTGACAAGAATAATGAAGATGAGTCAAGCAAGCATGGGAGTTACATGATACAATTTCTAAATTATTGAATTGCTTTATAACATATGCACTTCATTATTGAATTGGGAATTTTACCATAATATAGGAAAAAAGTGGTTGTTTCTATTGTTATGCTATTTTATTTATTTCCTAATTACATTTGGTGAACCCGATGTGAAGCAACAAGCTTAAAGAAAATTCATACAAAATTTGATTTTTGTAGGTATAGGTACGGATCGACACATACGACACATGGAACGACACATCTGATATAAAAAAACACGTGGAGAGGGAAAAAAATCATTTGAACTCCCATGATACATCTGTGGCTTTCTTTGACACATCTACCTAGTAAAATCATGTTGCATCTAACTAGTAAAAATGATTTTTTTGATTTCTGAAATTTTGAGTTTTGGTTTTTATGACTAAATTTTTTTAGGACTAATTCGGAGTTTGCAGTGTGTGATCGGGTGGAGTTAACTTAGTTTTTGTAGGACAATTAATTAGAAGACAAACATTCAAATTCTTGATTTGTGGTTTTGTAGGATGTTTGATAGAATAAAAACAAATAGAATTCTAATGTGTGGTTTTGTAGGACAATTATCGAAGAAATAGTTTTAAGACTCCATTTTATCATGCTTTCTTACATAATTTTGAGTCTTCACATAGGATTTAATTTTATTGATGAGATGGTTAATTAATCTTGTTTTGAGTCCTCATATAGTTTTTTATTTAATTAGGGTGGTGTAAGAGAGGGGGACCAACCACATCAAGGCCCTACATCACAGAGGGTCGACTATAGAAGGCTACCCTAACTTACCTTAGCTTAAGGGAGAGGAAATATAGGATGAGAATGATGATGAATATGAGGTCCTTTGATCTTTCTACAGACCTAAGACATGAAATGGGGCTAGGTGAGTCATTTTTTAGGGTCAACTCTATGTCTTTGAGAGATCTCTATCTAAGGACAAAAGTACGGCTTTGAGATGACAATGCGATGCACCTGCTTCTCTCAGGTGTGTTGGCCTTTGTACAACTAGATGACCAAAAAAATAAGGTTGAACACTAGAAATTGGACTAACGGCCTATCTAGCTACATTCGACAGGCCAAAATGACATTGACATAAATGAGATATTCAAAAATATGATAAAGCAGATAAACAAAAGTAAGGATAGTGAGGATGATCTCATAAAGATATTTGTTCACCAGCTAGCTCCAAGATATCTCCACCTACACACAAAAGAGAAAGAAATTGTTGGGTGTTGTATAGGGTTCTGCCTTAGTTAGAGCCCCATTTTGGTGTTTCCACCTCCATGGACAACCAAGTTTGCAAAGATGGAGAAATAGTATGATAAAGAAAGAAATAAAGGAAAAGAACACTAAAACACTACAAAATAGTAATGTTCTTACTCAACCAAATAATAAAGGAGAGTAGTAGAAATCTTACCACCTCCACCAAGAGCACTCAAGGCTAATGGGGGAGAAAATCAGAGGAATTTAAGCCTCTAGTGCAATGGTGTTGTTCTACACTTTCTCTACTGAGTTGATGGAGTGATGGAATTGTTGCTATGAAGTGTAACAATGTTGCATGAATGCTTGAAGTGGATGCTAGAATGATTCAAGCTTGTCTATAGGATCAAATGAAATAGGAAGGGATGAATTTGAAGGAAAGAGTGAAGAAAATGGCCATATTTGGGTTGGTCGACTGAAGAGGGAATTACAAGTCAACTTCCAATGGGAAGTGTAACGCCTTTGCAAACTCCAGTCATAGGAATTTTCTAGGGATGTAAGTGCACCATGCAAACATCTGCACACTATGTGGGCATACCCATTAGTTACTCATCCATTGATGCTCAAAATAGGTACCAAGTGAAAGGAAGGTAGTGGGCTTGTGTGGAATTTAGCCTCCGAATTTGGTTTTCTAAAGTGTGGAAGGGTAAAAGGGGAATTTGCGTAAGGGGTGAAAACTTGGTCCTATAAATTTTTCCCCATATTTAGCAAGCATGAATACTAATGAGTGCTTTGGTAAACTAGATCAGAGAATTAGTAGAGTTAGAAATGTATACCTAAACTATCGAGGAAGCAAACCATGATTCGGAAAACCCGAGAGTGTAGGATAAAAAAAGGACTTCATAGCTCTATAGAACTATGAAGCTAAAGGAAAAAAGTGCCTTATAGGCCCATAGAGAAGCAATAAAGGTATCCTCTGAGAACTCTCACATGAAGGAAATCAAGAAAATCACCTTACAGAGCCGTAGACCTAGAAGGAAGGTATCCTCCAAGAAATCTCACGTGAAGGAAACTGAGAAAAGCAGACTCTATTGAGTCAAAAGTGGCTTCACAGGTGCACCCATAAAGAAAAATTTTTACCCACACATACAACATGTCAAGAAGTAACCACACAAAAAAGCAAGTGATTTGTCACACAGACCGTCAAAAAGTTGAAAAAATTTCAAAGGGTTCCTTTGGGAACCCTTCAAAAGGAAGAGGGGTCCACTCAAGGGACACACTATTTGAAAAGTGAGGTCTAGTCAGGCTTCCCCCAAGCTAGAGACAAAGATGTGAAATAGGTCTAGTTGGGTAGCCCCCAAGTTAGATGTGATAGAATTCATTTGAGATCAAAACTTTCAAAGGGGCTCCCTTGGGAACCTGGTTTGAAAAGAGGGTCCACTCAAGGGATGCGCTATTCAAAATATGGTGTCTTCTTTCTCGAATTTATTATCATCAAGGAATCCTTTTGAAAGATGTTCACTTCATCAAGGAATTATAAAGGAATAATATTCCCTCACGTGAGGGGAAGGTCAAATTTGTTCCCAATTTGGAAGAAGGTTCTCAATTCCTTCCTTTATGAACCCATGATGAAGGAAATGTGTTTCATTAGGGTTTCAAGTTGAGAATATAATCCTTACAAAGAAATATGTGAAGATCCTTAAGAATATATTTATTGAATTTTTTTTTTTTTTCTGAGGATCAAAGTGATGTACAAGTGGCATTGTCACACATAAGAGGGACAACTCAATCAAAGAAGAGAGAAAGATAAAGGAAAAACAAAAAGGAAAGAGAACACAAATAGAGGGTATAGGGGTAGCCTGATATTTCAAGTTAGAACTACTCAAACATATATAAAATTATAGCAATAGTATATAAATGAACTATCATCAACCCCCTACTATATCATGCCATGTGAAGAATGCACGTGAAGACAAAGCTAAAAAAAAAACTGGGTCAACATGGAAGGAAGCATAAATTATCCCAATGATTTGTATCATCTCCAATTTTTTGAAATTCGATCAAAAATATGGAAGAATGATGATACAAATAGAAGAAGGTTTACAACACAAACACCACACCTGTATCCAAGCACCAAAAGGGGTGACGAGGGTGATCCAAGCACACATAACATGAGTACGGGGCAAACATCACAACACACACACAACTAATCTAAAGATAAAGAAAAGGTATCCCCCTAACATCGATCAACCAAGAGGTCATCAAATTACCACTCTAGATCATCATAGGGGGAAGGAGGATGAGCTTGTAGTGGTGGAATTTTAAGGGGAGGAGCTTCCAACCCTCCTGTAAAAAGGGCTAAGGAAGAAGGACCTGTAAGCTCTCTATCACTCAACTCTTTGGGTCTAAGGTCAATGACCTCACAAATATCACTTACAAGTTCATAACTTCATCCACTAAGTTAAACATGCACTTAATAGGAGTGCCATGTTTCACCTTAATCGATGGAGAAGATTACACCTAAGGTTCACCACTAAGCTCATCAAGAAATTCAAGAGTGGTGACAAACTCACGAGAGGCTGAGATTGGCTCCATCACTAGGAAAAAACAAGTTAGTGTGGGGCCACCCTTGGGATAGGGTGTTCTCCTCGTATGTCCTCCATTGTCAGAGGGACTACTCTCTACCTTCTTCTTTTTCGAGGGATGAAAATTCCCCATAGACAAGGCAAGAAGAATAGAGGGAGAGGAGGAGGAAAGAACCATAGTAGATATGACTGAGGTGTTAGTCATATCTATGGACTTCAAGAAAGGTGGGACATCTGAAATGGATGCCAACAAGGATGGATCCACCAAAGGAGCAATGAACACCTACAACTTTCTAGGTCATGTGCATTCGCACTCACAACTGAAGCCAAAAGCGATATAGAGCTTGTTTGAACATAGGGGAGGAGAGAGGAGGTCGTAATACAAGAGCAATCATCTCCTCTTCCTTCCTCTATGATGCGGCCTGATCAACCAAGAGAGCCTTTCACCGACACTTGCGCTCACATGTAAGGTGGTTTATGTGACTCTTTGAACTAGAAGTTGGAGGTTGCAAAGGGATGGAAGGCTCTTGCTCAACCATGGCAGTATCCTCCACAGTTTCTTCTAGTAGAGGGACAAACTTCTGGATGGGAGCAAGAAGGATAGGATCAGAAAAAATAGGGGGAATTAACTGTACCACCTTGATAATGGGCCTTTTCCCATTCACTACTTTAGGAGCGTGAATAGTGGGAGGTCATGGAGGCTAGGACATAGATAATTCCTTGTAGGGGATTTTTTTTACCATACGGAATGGGTCTAGGCTCGATGGATAAGAATGGAAGCTCAAACACATGACACTTGGTCTTTCATCGAGTGAGCACCATAGGATTCTCTCACAAACATGAGGCAGAAGCTGATGGCACCACAACAAAGTGAGAGGAAGCGTCAAGCTAAATAGTGGAAGAGGAAAAAGGAGGATCTTGAGACCACTTCTCTTCTTCTCTTCTATGTGCCTTAGCAACATCACTCTCAGCTTTCAGGAAAGCCCTATGTGAAATAGCATAAGGCAAAGGAGGGAATGTCACTTTTGGCCTAGACTGTCCTTTCTTTTAATTTTGATATGTGCAATATAAGAGGTCCTTCCTAGGTGGAAGAGGACAAATAGGTGGAAGCCAAAAGTAATATAAGATATAGTTGAAATGTGTAATTGGCGGTCTATAACCGGTGCCATGGACATGTCCCAAAGCCCTATGAGTGAATTTCAAACACTTATGCACAACCGAGGGAATCACATTCATAGCTACGAACCAAGACATACCTAGCTTCACTTTGAAAATTTCAAACCCCGGGATGATATCAAACATAAGGTTTACAGACTTAGGTCCAATGAGAACTAAGAGGAAAATGCTCCCTATAGGAGGTATAGAAAGTTCATCACATGTGCGAACAATACTCTCAGGTGCATCATATCCATATTTATTTAGAAAGTTAATTAACATGATCTCCTTAGTTATAATTTTTACTTGAGACATCGGCTCAATGAGAAAATTTTCTATGGTATTCCCATTTATCCTTGCAGGAATGTAGAGAGGAGACAGTTCTGTATTAAGGCCCATCGACAAGTCTTGTGAAGTGAAGGTTATATCCTTACTACTACTCACAAGTTGCACGGGGGGAATAGGTTGATGCAGGAGAGAGACCATCATGTACACTAAATGATAATTTCATAGGGTCTCCTAAAGGTTATAGAATAAGGTAGTTACCCAATTAAGGTTTTATTATATAACACTTTTAGAACCCTCCAACTACACTTACTAGGGGTCACAAGTTTCGTTGCAAGGTGAAAGCCTCACAACACTCACACCTACAATTCTCCTAGGATACAAGGAAAGGAAATTTCTATATCACAAAACAAAACTAAAATGTTTCATGTTAGGTTCACCAAAAATGTAAGAGAGGGACCAACCATGTCAAGGCCCCGGGTCATGGAGGGCTGGGTGTGGTAGGTTGTGCTAACGTGCCTCAGCTTAAGGGAGATTTAGGAAATCTAGGACAAGAATGATGAGGAAAATGAGTTCCTTCGATAATTAAATAAATAATATTTATTTAATTGAGTGGTGAAAATGTTAAATGAATAAATAAATAATTCGAGCATTTATTTAATTATAGTTGAAAACATGATAAAGATAAACTCAATAAGAATTTATTTAATTTAAGGAGGATAAAGTTCATTAATGACGTAATTAAATAAAGAACATTTATTTAATTAATGAGGATGGAATAAACATAATGTGAATTAATTAAATAATTAAGATTATTAAATTTATAGATGAATAAATGCTAGAGTGAATTAATTAAATAATTAAAATTTATTTAATTAATAGATGAGAAAGGACTTTAGCAAGTAATTAGATAATTAACATTATTTAACCATGACTATGAAAATATGAATTATGAAGAAATTGAAGTCGCTGGCTTAGACAAAATTTCGGTGTCTACACTAACTACATTCAAAAGACCAAAGTGACACTATGACATAAATGATATTTTCATGAATATGATAAAGAAGATAAACAAAAGTAAGGATAGAGATGATGATCTCACAAAGATATTTGTTTGCCAACTAGCTCCAAGATATCTCCACCTAGACACAAAAAAGAGAAAGAAATTATTGGGGGTTTGTATAGGGGTTTGCCTCAGTTAGACCCCTATTTTGGTGTTTCCACCTCCAAAAACAACCAAGTTTGCAATGCTGGAGAAATAGTATGATAAAGAAAGGAATAAAGAAAAAGAATACTAAAACACTACAAAACAGTAATGTGCTTACTCAACCAAATAATAGAGGAGAGAAGTAGAATGTTTACCACCTCCACCAAGAACTCACAAGGCTAATGGGGGAGAAAATGAGAGAAACTCAAGCCTCTAGTGCAATGGTGTTGTTCTACACTTTCTCTAATGAGTTGATGGAGTGATGGAATTTCTACTATGGAGTGTAAGAATGTTTCTTGAAGGCTCAAAGTGGAGCGAGAATTCTTCGAGCCTATGAAGAGATTGTGTAGAGTATCAAATGGAAGAGGAAGAGATGAATTTGAAGGGAAGAGTGAAGAAAATGGCCATATTCGGGTCGGTCGGTTGAAGAGGGCATTCCAAGTCAACTTCCAATGGGAAGTGTAATGCCTCTATAGGCTCTAATCTGAGGAATGTGATAGGGACATAAAAATGTCATGCAGATGTATGTGTGTCACGTGGGCATCCATGTCAATAACTCATCTGTTGATGCTTAAAATAGGTGCCAAGTGGAATGAAGGAAACATGCTTGTGTGGAATCTAGCCACTGAATTTGGTTTTCTAAAGTGTGGAAGGGTAAAAGGGGAATTTGCATAAGGGATGCAAATTCGCCCCTATACAAGTGGAATTATCATTGTCTTTTGTTCTTGGGAACGTTGGTAGGCTCATATGCTCTCACTTTGGGAAACCTCAATGATCAAAATGCTAGATCCATTCACTTTTATGTTTACCTATTAAAGGGCCTACCTTGGTGGTAAAAAGTACTCACCCCAAGGGAATGACCCAATCGACAATGAGCTAAATCCAAGATAATCCCAACCGATATATAAATATGAGTGCCACTTGAAATTTGTAGCATTACAGGTGTGGATGTGCTATACAGACAAGTGATTCCCATAGTACGCATGTGGTGTGTTAAAACCTATAAAGCGTAACCTTTGCAGGCTGGGAAACCCACTTATCAGAGCTAATTGTATGTCATGTATAACCACCTGAATGGGTGTCTTGATTAAAAATGATATTTTTAGATTTCCAAAAACCTTCTATCTATTGGTGCAAGAGGTCGGACCTTTGAAATCATCCCACATACTTGTGGTTCTTAGTAGAGATGAAGAGTTTGTCATGGGAGATTCATTAGAACTCGAAGCTTGGTTGATCCAAAGAAGTGAGTGTCATGGAGGGGAGCCTATGTAGCCAAGATTCTAATCATCTACTCTGAATACATGCAACTAGAGAAATCCAAGTGGGAATCCAATGGATATTGTCCATGCCAAATCTACGATTGTAATTTTCTATTTATTTATTTCAAACACTCTACTTGGAATTTCTTATGTGTGTGTTCATTCAGATCCTATCAAATGAAATCATCCAAAATTTTGAGTCTAAACAAGTCAAAAATTTGTAAAAACCTTAGACTAGGTCACTATTCAATGCATCTATCACATAGAAAAAAACATCTGAGATTCAGAGTTGCAATTGTTTAAAATTGCAACACATCTGATATTCTGAGTCATAATTGATGAAACTTGCAACACATCTAACATTTAAAACCACATTTGTTAACTCCAAAAATGCATATGAAATTGTAAACTGCATCTATGACTTTTTTTAATGCATCTAATATTATGCACCGCATTTGCAATCTAGAAAAATAGGTCTACCTATCACAAAAAATATTTCACTCAACCAAAAAAAACTCAAAATATTTATAGTAGGATTTCATTATCTAACTTGCTCTTGTTGTAAACCTAATTTAGACTTGTGTCTTGCTCATATTTAGGTTCATCTTCAGTTTTCCTAGATAGTGCCATCATTGCATTAATTAGACCATACTTAGCATACTTAGGGGAAATCCTTATTAGTAATACATTCAAGACCTTAGGGTAGATAAACTCTCTTACCTCAATTGAACTTTGTTCATTGTCCTCTTAGTGGAGTTTCTCAAACTCACTAGTCTATTTTGAACTCCACCCAGTCGACCTATCACTTAGCCTTTCTTGTATTGATCCTAAAACATCATTGGCAATCCTAGTTGGAACTTTTCACCAAACTTGGCTAGTTCTCAATTCATCCCTTAGTGTTGACATAGATTTTCCATTATTGTGCATGTCATAATTTAGACCAAGAAAATACCAAAAAACATAGGTTAAATTTCATACCCTAGAAATTTGCATCTTAGACGTCATTCTCCTTTGAGAAAGTTCTAACTTATGGGCCAAACTAGATTACAAAAGAGACAATTACAAATGGATCATCCATGACAACGAGATGACCTTTTCAATCCTATTAGTGAATTGAACCTCGATACTACACCTCCTCAAGAAAATACCAATACCATGCACATTGGGTCAACATCAAAACAACCTCTGAAATATAATCTTTATCACAACCCACTTGAAAAATTCATCTTGAGAGATGCCCAATGTCATATCATGGTTGAGAAAATTGAGGCAATAGCCTAAGATCCTGAGGTGGCTGAATTTGTCGATGAACTCATCATTCTTTACCTTGAGAAATTTCTAGCCAAACTAATAGAGTATGGAGTTAAATTACCACCTAGTTTTGACATAAACACGCTACAAGTGGTACGTTCACCTATAAATATCTCAAACCAAAACTAGGGAACTACAACATGTACCATATAAAAAATTACACCTGAAGTAAACCTCAATATATACCTTCAAGAGGAGCTACATAAAGTGTGTCTATGATTCATACTACCCCAGTACCCTCATTTGCCAACGTCTATGACACGGGCTATGAACTAATCGACACCAATCCCTATAATACAATCAACAAAATAATCAATGGGCACAAACCCATTTGTGACCTCAACAAACATAATGAATACCTATTTTTAAAATAATCTGAGTGGATGCAAAAGGATAAGAATCTCAGGTTCAGGACCCACACCTGTGGTTAATGTCTAGGGTACCATATATAGTCATACTATTCCCTAAAATACTACTCAACATGGACAATAGCATACACATACATCACCTCATGTCAACATAGCGCAACCAAGATTTCAAAGAAAAACCTTTGCATCAAACACACCACAACAAGGTACCCATCCACAACCTGGAGGTCAAAACATACAAGGACAATCCAAAATGAATCCCTCATATAAACATATACCCTGGGTACAACAATAGATGCCTCAATACAACTATCAAGTATCTACATAACATGTGGTACCCAACAACATGAGTGACACATCAAACCCATAGGTGGATGAATTAACTACAATTTCTTTTCCTTACGGAAACAAATGGATAATATTCAAGTAACAACAAAGAAATCTTACAAATTGCAAGACTTGCATTTATATCCCTTTGATAGGACCATATACATGTCGCCTTTTCCCCAACATTACACAATGTTGAAATATTTTAAAGTACATAGGGACCAGCAACATGATAGATCACATCAGAGAATTCAACACAACTTGTGTTAACATTGCATCAGAGCATACATATTTTATGAGGTTATTCCCTATGACTCTTGCAGGTTCTAGAATTGAGTGGTTTTCACGATTACTTGGAGGCATACAAACATGCTCTGAGTTAGGCAAAAAAAAATTAGACAACAATACCTTTAACATTGAAAATGATATGACATTAGCCACTTTGTGTAGCTCAAAACAAGAAGATGAGGAGTCCTTTATCAAATAGTTTGAGAGATGGAGAAACTTCATGAGCCGATGTAAGATAGAGATCTATGAGAAACAAAAGGTGGAAATGTTTGTTGAAAACCTCTTGGATCCTTTAAAAGATCCCTTGCAAGCTCATTGTTGTGCTCATTTTATAGACTTAGTTGAAAAGGGAACCATGATTCAAAAATCACTTATCGCTAAGGGCACCCTTAAGTCATCTAAGAGTACAAACAATCAAAACACGTTCAATGACAAAAGCAAGTATTGGTCTCGAAACAAAAATGTCACAAATGGAAAGGTTGTAGATACCAAAGTAGTAAACAAAATTGGTCCTATTGTCACTCTGAGAGGACCTGGAACAACGAAAAATACACCACAAACCCCTACACCAATGGCCAATTCTATGTGAAACAATCAGGGATTAGGACAATAGAGAACACCTAGGCAGTACATTAAACATGAGTACAATCCTCTTGGAGAACCTATTGAGTCCATACTAAATAAATGTGTTCACTCAGGTGTCATACAATTGTGAGAACCTACGAATTATGTTATTGAATATAAACCCTCATGATGGTACATTAATGATTTTTGTGAATACCACCAAGGTAAGGGACATAAAACATTTGCTTGTAGACAACTCGAAAATATCATTCAAGACCTTATCAAAGAAAAGGTAATTGAGATAGAGGGACAACAACAACACACTTCCAATAAAGATCACATGATCTATAAGAATCCTCTTGAAGACCATGGTTTATGGAAAGCCTCTAATTCAAGTACTAATAACACAATCAATTATGTAGTTATGGGCTATAACTACTCCAAAATCCTCCATCTTCAAGCTGTAGATGAACGTATAAACACCATTATGATCAAGAAGACACCAGAGTGTGTTTTAAAAACTCACAAAACTAAAATAACCATACCTGGAACTTTGCCTCCTCAACACTCCCAAGCTAATTCCCATTTCAACCTACTAGATCAATTAGCAAAAACCATAGCACAGATATCCATACTTGATCTACTACACACATCACCTGAGCATAGAGCTATGCTTGATAGGATGTTGAAAGAAACCATTGTCTCAATTAACCTCGACATCAACCAATTTCAAGCTATAGTTGGATTCCTAGCAAGCTCTCAACATGTTCCCTTCTCCGACAAATACTATTCAACCCAAAACCTGAACCATAATGACTCAACACACATTGAAGCCTTCATCAAAATATGATCAAAAGAGTTTTGGTAGGCAGTGGAGTGGGATTGAATGTTTTTCCCTAAAATTGGTGAAGGCACTGGATTTCTTTGAAGCATGTGTGGATAACGTTAGAGTAAAGTTTTTAACTTAATTGTGTTAATTAAGTTACCTTTATTTCCTTCTTAAGATGTCACTTTAATTTGCATAATGTGACATTTAATAATTATATTAACTATTAAATGTCTTGCTATTAGGGCTACTTTTAGGTTTTGCATGATCTCCTTTCTTAAGGATTGATCCATTGTATATTTTTCATTCTCTTGATAGATGATAATATAATCTCTCCATATTTCAGAGCTTCAAACCCTCATTTTCTTTTTCGTCCTTTCTCTTCCTCGCGACACGTATCAATTTGCATGTAGGTGTTCTTGGAATCTGAAGTTGGTTTTGACAACTTCTGCATGGTATCAGAGTGAACCTGCTGCAGCCTATTCTTGTTTGAAGAATTTGGAGCTACGAGGGTTAGATCAAGCTTTCATAGTTTTATAGGTTGATTTTTAGTCGATCTGGGGGTCGCCTAATTTTCTAAGAATTTTTGGACAAAACAGACCTCACCCTTGAGTCCGGAGCATCCCAAAAACACTATTTTCATATAAAATTTATTTGATTTGGCCTCTGTCGACCAAAAAGGAAAAAAAATTGGTGCCAAAGCTGTACGGCCTGAGGGCACAATTTTTGAGGCAAAAATTAAAAAAATAAAAATAAAAAATCAATTTTTAATTGATTTTTTAATGTTTTTTGGTAAAAATTTGGCACCGCCACTGTAAATCCCAGGCGCTGCCGAGTAGCTACCCAATGGCTACCGAACGACCACTCGAGTGCCACCAGGTTGGACGAAGCCACGAGCCCACCGTCGGTGGCATGTGCATTCCCTCGAGGGCTTAACTTGCATAGTTGCAGGTCATGTGGGTGACCAACACCCTGCTGATAGCCTTGAGGGCTTAACCTGCTAGCACCAAGATCATATGCAGAACCAGGGGGTGTGCACCTAGCACCTTGCTGCCAACCCCTTAGTCATCCACATGACCAGGGGTCGAAGAATCTAGTCCTTGAGGGCTATGAAGACCCTCTTTTGTCTTTTTGAGCAACCTTCACTAAATCAAGCATAAAATGGGAATTTATTCTTGGATTTTCAAACAAAAATAGGCATCAGAAAGCTGGTTCTAAATGCATTTTGATGGTGTAAGAATTTTTCCAAAATTTTGTAGTTTGAATGCTTTTTTTTGTAGTCAAAGACAAATGTTGTTTTTTGCACTTCAAGGGGCATAACTTTCTCATTTTTGCTCTGTTTTTCAAAAATCAATAGGCATCGAAAACATGTGAACGTGCTCTATTCAGATCTACTGAATTTTTTTTTAGAATATTTACCAGGTACACAAGTTATAGTCTGAAATCTTTTATGTTTTTTCTTGCTTTTCTGCTAAAAAATCTCTACTAGGGTTTGGTTTTTTGCATTGTGGGGGGAATTTTTTTCTTGATTTCTGTCATTTAATTTAGAAAACCAGAAACTCTTCACATTGAACATTCATTAAAACCTCTCCAAACATGGTCGAAAACACTTCTACTATTGAACTTCTCACATCTCATAACTATCATACCTAGAAAGCATTCATGACACGTCTTCTTAGATCAAAGGGATTGTGGTCCTGTGTAGATACGGTTTAGCTAGTTTTGACAAGGCCATTTGAGGTTATGCAACATAGAAATAAGATGGATGAGGCTATGGGTTTGATTTCCTTACATGTTTCAGACAGCTTGTTGTTTCATCTTGATGCATGTAATAATCCTCTTGAAATGTGGACCAAGTTCAATGATTTATTTGGTACCATCAATCAGTTCCATGCACTATAGATTGAGGTAGAGTTGACATCACTTGTACTTGATTATTTTCCCTCCATTGAGGACTTTTTGATGAAATTCAAACAACAAAGATCTCTTCTACAAGGTTTTGGTAAGGCTAAGACTAATACAAAGTGTATTTACCTGATTTTATCAAAGCTTCATGGGAAATTTCAGATATTCTCATCTACCTTCCATTCCACTATGGATGCCTTGGGAAATCAATTTACCATGCCTACTTTTGAGGTGTTTTGTGATCGTTTGACATGAGAGCAAGCCAAGATATCATAGTTCGATGCTCTCACAGGATTACTACACCAAGAATTGGTAGAACAAACATCTCAGGGGAAGCAGAAGTAGGAGAAAAAACAAAAACTAAAGACCACAGAGCATTGGAAGGATTCTATCTCAAAGAAGACTTCTGATTCACCTTCTCCTAAGGGGGAAACATCGAAGAAAGATAGAACTAAATTTTCTTATTTTACAAAGCTAGGACATGATGAGTCCAAGTGTTATGAGAAGAAGATAGATGGATATGAAAAACAAGTTTCAGATTTGACAACTCTCCTAGAAAGGAACCATATTCATCACTCTTCTTCATCTACTTCAAGCGGGTCTTCTTCTTCATCATCATTCCAGATAGATGGACTTGCTCCACATAAGGGTCATGCATTATGTGCAATCACCAGTTCACATTCATCTAGATGGATACTAGATTTAGGTGCTTCACACCATATGGCATCTTCTCAAGACATGTTCTCATCTTTCGAGGTTGTGTCCTCACCACACATATTGATGGGTAATAACACTTGTATGAGTGTATGTGGGAAAGGTTCTATCAAAATTGATGATGGTACATTCAATGATGTACTATGTGTTCCATATTTTTCCACTAACCTTCTCTCCATCTATCAGATTGCTCATAGTGGGACAGGGAAGACAGTTGCGTTCACACTTGACTCAGTGCACATCAGAGACATTCAGACTAGAAACATTGTTCCAATAGGGACAGTCAATCATTCTTCCTATTTGTATGCATTCACACACTTTGGTCCACCATCTCCCTCTATTTCTAAAAGAGAGCATGTCGTATTTGAGGCAAAGGTTGGTCACTTGAACTTATGTGCTCTTTCATCTGTTCCTGAGACTAGTGTTGAGACTTCTACACCTCTTCCTCCTGTTGAGATCACATCTATTCAGTAGGATACATCTTCAGTTGTGACTGACATTGTTGCTCTACTCATTGAGCCATCAAGTGAAGTTGTTGAGGCCATATCAGAGGATATTCCTTTGCTCACAAATGATAGATTAGACACACCTGTTATCCTTTCTTCACTGGAGATTTCATTTTAGGATCATCTTGAGTTGTTTGATTCACCATTTTGGTATTCAGAACTCATGTTGTAGTTTATTTCTTCAGTGAGCATCATTCTGGACTTCCATTTTCACCTCACATCCAGGGATTTTCTCTTCCTCGACCATTGAATCTATTTCTTCCTCTTAGGAGACACATTGGTTTGATCATTGGTACAGGATTTCTTTCATTTTGGGGGGGCTTTGGAGTCTCCACTCTCTCTCATGGGGGGGTATCTAATTGTATATCTACATATGTTCTTGAGAGAGTCTCTTGAGACATTCCATTTGTACTTTCTTTTTGCATCTCTTTTTGGAGTAGAGTTTTTCCCATGAGGTTTTCTCTATTTCTCCACTTTACAAAGATTTGGTTGTATTCAAGTACCTGATCAGGCCTAGTTACTGGGACCCTTGTCTTCTTTCATGTGTTTTAGGTACTTGTGCTTTCTTGCACTTTTTTGTAGCTACACTCTTGCTCATCTTAAGGGGGGGTGTTAGAGTAAAGGTTTTAACTTAATTGTGTTAATTAAGTTACCTTTATTCCCCTCTTAAGATGTCACTTTAGTTTGCATAATGTGACATTTAATAATTATATTAATTATTAAATGTATTCCTATTAGGGTTACTTTTAGGGTTTACATGATCTCCTTTCTTAAGGATTGATCCATTGTATATTTTTCATTCTCTTGATCTGATAATATAGTCTCTCCCTATTTCAGAGCTTCAAACCCTCGTTTTCTTTTTCATCCATTCTCTTCCTTGTGACAGGTATCAATTTGCATGCAGGTGTTCTTGGACTCTAAAGTTGGTTTTGACAACTTCTACAGATAAGACAAAGTGCATAGTCATAAAAGGTTATGATGATGATGAATGATTTTCTGTAAGCACCATAACAGTTCCACTCTAAGTGGGACCAATAATGTTGGATACGACTTTGCAAGTATTGGATTTGGGAATCCCTTATAATAGTATCCTCGATCGACCATGGATTCATGTCTTGAATTTTGTTCCCTCCATGCATCATCAATGCCTAAAGTTTCCCTACAATAACACTAAGATTACAATCGAAGGTGGTCCCGATCCATTTAAGTATTGCACCAACTTACGAGAAGTTTCTTAATGTTAGGTAACACTTAACAATGAAGCCTCAATGTCAAACTCAACCAAGTACATTGACCCCTCTACACTCCAAAGGACATATAAGTCCACTCATTCATCAACCTCCACATCCTTAGCTTCCACTACTAAATCCCTAGACCCTAAGATCTAGATTCAAAGCATAAGATGTAGAGAATACAACATGAGCACTACCTTTTGTATTACCATAATGCCAAAATCACCAAAGACATATGGAAGGTGGTGTTACAGTATCAATCCTAAGGTCCCAATTCATGTATCTCCTAAAACTACTTTCATAAAATGGGGAGACCTTGAAAATGGATATATTGAAGATATCTCTTACTGGATCTATAAAGATGAAGTGAAACCACTTCTAGTATAACAATATGGTAAAGGGTTTTCAATGATGCAATAAAAAGGTTATGATGGCACCAGTGGGCTAGGCTTAAACAAAAATAGAACAAGAGAACCCTACATACCTACTAAATGGGGGAAGAATCTCAGCTTAGGGTGGAATCCACTGAAGATTTGTTTCACTAAAACCAAATTTCCTTCAAATAAGGAAGTATGTGCTTCTGAATGTATCAAAACATCAGAGGATTTTGACAATGACTTTTATGATGAAAATGATTCTAACAACTGGGATGGGAATCCTATGCCTCTAGCACTTACGAACTAGATAAAATTTTCCCTCATCTAGACACACCTAGCCCTAGGGTAACCAACTAAATTAACCTTAACATATGATACAATACCTCAATCCTTACCTTATCAGCTCCTTGCCCACAATTTTCAAATACCGATGATGGGATTTCCCTAGTCTACCCGCAACCTGTTCATTGGGACCAACAAGGTCTTATTGCTTTAGATACCTTTGAGAATGACAAAGCTATTACTAATTTCATGGGACTGAGAGAATGAATTCCACAGGGAGACCATAAAGCTAGTTTCATTATAGAACTTGATGTGGCAGTGTACTTCAGGGAGACTACATCACCCTCCAATCGCAAAAATATAAATAAAGAGAAAAAGGAAATATCTTTGGGTGAAAACCATGAGGTTCCCTCTAACCATGAAAAATTATAAACAAAGGAAATATTTGAAGGTGAAAAAATCTTTGAGGTGCCTAAGGATGGAGGATTGAACTTTCTCCCTGTCACACAAGAGTGATCACCGATGCTAATTGAATATACGCAAGAGGTCAAAATTGGAGCACTTGAAGATCCTAAGATAGTGTTATTAGCAGCTTCCTTGAATGAAGAAGAAAAACACAACTTCCAAGCATTATTCACACAATGTAGAGTTAACTTTTCCTAGTCATATGTAGACACGTCGGGGTTAGACCTTGATCTAGTCTTACATCACTTTCCATTGCGTCCAGATGCTAAATTAGTAAAGTAAAAACTCAAAAAAATGCATCTACAAATTTCCTTGTTGGTTAAGATAGAACTAAAGAGAATCTTGGATTCTAGCTTCATTAGGTCTATTGATTATGCAGACTAGATCTCCACTCTGGTACCTGTCATAAAATCAAATGGGAAAATTTGCATATGTATCGACTTTAGAGATTTAAACAAGAATTTCCCTAAGGATGACTTTCCTCTTCCCAACATAGACATTATTATGGATCTTACAACAAACTATGAGATGATATCTCCTATGGATGGCTTCTTCGATTATAATCAGATATATATTTCTTCAGAAGACCAACGTAAAACAACTTTCACTTGTCCCTAGGGTACCTATTGCGGGAACACTATGCCTTTTGGTTTAAAAAATGCAAGAGCTACATACCTATGTACAATGACTACAATATTTCATTACCTAATTCATAATTTAATGGAGGATTATGTTTATGATGTCCTAGTAAAGTCCTTAACCAAAGCTGATCAACTAAAGGTGTTAGATAATTTTTTTCAATGAATAGAAGTATAAAAGGTATGTCTCAACCCAAAGAAGTGTCTTTGGGGTCAAATCCAAAAAATTTTTGGGATAAATTGTCTCACATCAAGGCATAGAGGTAGATCCAAGTAAGGTAAAATCCATAATCCACATGCCTCCACCAAAGAACATCAATCAATTAATGACATTACAAGGGAGACTACAATATATTAAGAGATTCATAGCTCAACTCACCGACAAATGCCATCAGTTTTAGTACTTGTTACATAAATGGATCCATTTCATATGGAAAAACAAATGATAAGAAGCCTTTCAATAGATAAAAGAGTACCTCTTAACACCAATCGTGTTGATGCCAACAATATCTATGGGAATCTCCTCATATAGTATGTATCTACAACCACAACAACACTAGGGGCACTACTTGCTCAAAATGACAATAGAAAAAAGGAAAGAACAATCTACTATATTATCAGGACCTTGGTAGGGTATGAACTCAGCTACATTCCTATCGAATAGGCCTACCTTGTAGTGGTATTTGTAGCATAGAAGTTAAGACATTACATTTTGAACCACGAGACAAACCTAGTAGAAAAAATTGATCCACTCAAGTATCTTCTTAGTAAAGAAATATTAACAGGGTGGTTAGAAAAATGGGTCATGGTCCTTGGTGAATAAGACATTCAATATGTTGAGCACAAGGCAATCAAAGGATGAGTAATAGTGGATCAACTTATAGATGCACCAACACAAGTAAAACATCCCATCATAGCCGATTTTCTAGATGAGTCACTTTTAAGTATTGAGACAAGTATTGAATGGAAGATGTAATTTGACGGCTCCTATACCAATCATGGCTCAAGTTATAGGGTACTACTCATCACCCCACAAGATGACACAATACCAAAATAATTAAGAATAGAATTCCCTTGTACAAATAATATTGAAAAATATGAGGCACTATTAACAAGATTGCATATGGCAGTCAAGTGGAAAATAAAAACATACAAGTCTTTGGAGATTTACCGTTAGTCATCAATCGGATCAATGATGACTATAATACAAAGGATGATAAATTGAATCCCTATAAGAAAATGGTCGATAGCTTCAAGCTTTACTTTGTCAACATCACCTTTTTCATATACCCCACATACAGAACACAACAACATATGCCATGGCAACCATCAAATCACTCTTGGATAAACCTAACAATATGTTAGAATATGATTTCTTAGTGGAGATTAGCTTTTGGTCCCAACTGTCAATGTCTTGGAATTTGAAATGGTTTGTGAAATTCTTGGTCCCGAGTCACCTTAGTACTTTGACACTTATAATTATCTCCATTCCCAGATTTTATCTAAGAACTTATCCAATAACCAATGTAAAAACTTTATTAGAAAATCCTCCCATTACGCCATCATTGGGGATACCTTTACCAATGACCTTTTGACAATACCGTACTCTGATGTCTCAAAAATACATAAGTACAAACAACTTTACGTGAAGTTCATGAAGGAATTTGTGGTGCCCACTTCAGTGGTACTCATACCTTAGCCAAAATGATTATGCCACTAAGATACTATTGGGCAACTATGGAACATGAGGCATACCAATTTATCAAAAGATGCAGATAATGTCAAGTTCATGGTGATTTCATTTATGCTCCAACATATGAATTGAGTCCTATCACTTCGCGTTGGCCCTTTTCTCAATGGGGACTCAACCTCATGGGAAACATTCACCCCACTTCTTCAATTGGCCATAAATTCATTATAACTACCATTGAATACTTTACTAAATGGGTAGAGGCCATCCCCCTTACCTACATTACTAGAAACCAAATTGGAAAGTTCATTTTGAATTATATCATTTTCCATTATGGTCTCCCATAGTCTATAACCATGGAAAATGGTTATCCCTTCAAAATCTAAGATTTCCACGAACTGTGCAAACAATTCCACATCCAACACCATTTTTTAACTGCCTACTACTTGCAAGGTAATGGTCAAGCCAAGGTGTCCAATAAAACCATTATTAAAATCCTTAAGAAAATTGTCAATAATGTTGGTCGTGACTGTCACATCTAACTTAACCCTACCTTATGGGCATATCAAACTAGAATTTGTACTCCCATCGGAGCCACCCCAATTTTCTTAGCCTTTAGTTTAGAGGCTATTCTCCCTATTGAGGTCAAAGTCACCTCTCTTTGAGTCTCCATGAAAGGGTTAATAAATGATGAAGAGTAAAAAATATCTAGGTTGCATGACCTGGAATTAGTTGATGAGTGCAGACAGAAAGAACTGACTCATTTACAAGCATATCAGAATCATCTTTGTAGAAGCTACAACAAGAAGTTACTGCTTAGAAATTTTTACAATGGCGACCGATTACTAATGCAGAATCCTAAAAACTAGGTAGACCAAAATAAACCTAGTAATTTTGTAGCTAAATGGCTAGGCCCTTATGTCATCATAAATTCCTTCAGTTCTAGTGAATATTAGTTATCTACTCCAGAGGGAGAACCATTATCTAAGCCTATAAACAACTCGCACCTACGCATTTTTTCACAAAACTTCAGAGAGCTCATTCAAAATAAAAAAATACAATAAAAAATTAGTAAAGAGAAATAATCCGTCCAATAGTGAAAACCATTCCAATCATGCTTTGGATAAGTACCATGGTGAAAACCTAGCAAACAAGCACCATGTGTAGACAATATTCACTCCATCATCTATTATCACTTCACATGGTCTTTTAACCTTCACCCATGTTAATATAACTCTCCTTCCTTCATTCCATGACACCCACAATAAGATTAGTTGCTATTCATATGTCTTGAAATTGGTTGACGCTTGTAGCATATCACATAGAGTACATCTTTCCATTCAATCCCACATGGTACCCGATTGGGAGAAAATACCTAACACCCATTCTTGGTGGAGTAAAACTCTAGATCTTCAAGACCAAACATACTTGGAAAATACAAAGACATTCAAAAAACATGTAAAAAACACAAAAAACATTTGAAAAATGTCAAAAATCCCAAAAACATCCATAATAATCAGAAAACTACATAAACAAAGTCAAATGTCTATCATGTCAGTCTTTTTCAATGTCGAACTACATTGCCTCTATGACTAGACGTAGGTAAGGCCATCTTTCGATGTTCCCTTGAGGCATTAGGTTAGTTCCTTCTAGGTTTGTTAAATAAAACACAATAAAATCATGACTTACTCTTTATAAAAATAAAGCAAAGTAAGCTTGTGTCAAACTACAAGATCTCTATGTGTATAATGTAGGCAAGGCCATGAATCGATGAGCCCCCGAGGTTGGACAAGGTCTATCCTTAAGGGTTTGTCACATTCAATATCAAACATGTTACATATCTTCAAATAAAGTAATTTTTTTTTCTGTTAGTCCTGTCGGTCAAAGTCTAGTCGAACTACATGATCTATGTGTGTACAATGTAGGCAAAGCTTAAAGAGCCCCTGAGGCCCCTAGGATAGGTCCCTAGGTTAGGTTCTTGGTCAAAATCTTGGAAAACATGAAAATATTAGAAAATTTGAAAAAAAAAAACATTTGTTAAACATCTCGACAATATTGGTCATGCAACCAACCAATGACTTGAACACAAGCTCAAAAAAAACACCCAATTTAACTAGTCTAAAATATGAAACAACATCAAATCAATTACTAAAGATTCTTCAAGATGTGTCCTTCTTGACGTCAGAATATTCCCTATCAACGACAGGTCTTCAAGATGTGTCCTTGATGTCAGACCCTATCATGTCATCTATTCAAGATGCGTCCTTCCTGAATCCTGATCTTACTAATAATCCAATTTAGCATTTCAATCTTCTTTAGGATGTGTCTTTCCTAAAGAATAACCAATCAAAAAAAAAATAATGACACACATGTCTTGACAAGAATTTTCCTTTATTTTTCAATGATTTGATATGACCATGTGACTACCTATCTCAATGATGTCCTACCATGGATTTAGAGAAGCAACAATGTTACTGGGGGCATATTTTTCTTTTTGACTGATTGACTTATCTGTTTGATATGACCATGTAACTAGCCACCTCAATGATTTCCTATCAAGGATTTACAGGAGCAACAATGTTAATTTTCCATATCTTGTTTTTTTTATATGTCATGTCACTAGCCACCTCGACGAGGTCCTGTCATGGATTTAGAGGAGCAACCAATTACATGCACATATCTTTGTCTTTTTGAAATTATCATGTTACTAGCCACCTCAAGGATGCCCTAACAATAAGATTTAGAGGAGAAATGGCATGTCATGATGATTTACTTATGTTTTTGAAGCTATCATGTCACTAGCTACATCAAGGATGTCTTGGCAATAGGATTTAGAGGAGCAACAATGTTTCATGACATTTTTTTTTGGTTTGCTACTTGTGGTTTGTCTTGACAAAAAGACTAGGTACAATTGGGTTTCTTAGTATGAGTCATAATCTTGTCTGTGACTATTCTTTTTTGGTAAAAGTATGACATCACACACCATTGGTTTATCTCATATCATTGTGTTTATTGTCTATTGAAATAAACCACCCAATGATGACTCAAATTTAAATGCTTAATATAATGACAACAAAGTGATGAATATCTTTCTTTCACGCTAACATATATCATCTTCAAACTAACATTATTTTTCCATCTCATCAACATGTTGTGACACACAAAAATAACCTGCATTCATGGCAACAATAGAGTAGTATACATCATACATACATTTTGTATAAGGAAATAAAAAACATAAAAATATCATCATATACATTTGCATAACATGATATATATGGATAACACAACACATACAATGACTATATATCATAAATCACATGTATCTATTACATCATAAATCAAGTGAATCAATCATAATTAAAATCATACATCATCATCATCACATACACATGAATCATAGAGGAATCATCAGTCCATCACATAAATAAAAAAATCATATAATCGTCGCCAAAACTGTATCACATATATATATCTCAAAATGTGTCACAATACAATATCCAAGGGGTCTATCAAAAGAAACAAAATGGATCTCATAGGATCTCTAATAATATACAATGTATAGAATATATAATAATTTGTCCCTAGGCTGCACTCTCGCTACTCCGATGAGAAGAATGGGGAGTGATTGGCGAGGAGTGCCTGATGAATGTTGTGTGGACAAGGGCCTATCATACGGTCCTGGCATGTGAGGACCTACAAATCCACCACTTATTTGTGATCTATTGTGGCACCATCGACTATGTAATCTACTACTAAGTTCCCAAGAGGCACTAGGAGCCCATCTCTCAAGAGATACCTCATACTCATACAAATCTCTTTAATATCGTTCCCACTCCCTAGTTGTCACTAACTCTTGATCCATATCTTTATTTAGTCCATTGCAAAGAGAGGTGAACTATGTGAATCTATACTCGGTCTCCTATCTCTAGTCTACCACCTAATCCCTCTCCTGATAAGCATTGTCCCTCTCTAGACTCATCTCATCTCTCTCTGTTATCACAACCCTCATTTGCTCCTTGAGAGACTCTTATCTGGCCCTCAAAATGGCCACCTACTGATCTACAAGACCCTCTTGCATGGGTCTCTCCTCCTCACCTCCATCCCACCCCTCCACAATCTGATCTTGGAGCTCTCTTTGCTCATCCACCATATCCTCCTTGGGATAGTCCTCTACATCCTCATATCCTACCCATAATAACTCTAGGGCATCCCCCACAACCTCCTTATCTCTACCAAGGGCCTCATTCATCCCACCAATAACCCCCTCCATCCCACTGATGGCCTCCTCTCCATTGATATCCTCCTCATCAATGACATCCTCTCTGATTGCCTCCTCACAAACTACCTCCTCCTCTCCCTCCTCCTCGGCCTCATGGATGGATGACAGTGCTCTACCCTGGACTCTACCACCTTGTCAACCTCATTGGCCACCCCTTTTCATCCTCCTCCTCCTCTCCCATCATCTCCCCCACCTCTATCTCCTCGACCACTCCCTCTTCCACCATGCCAACCTTGTGGGCCAGTACCTCGGTTCTTTATAGGTGCTGGTTGATCAGGATCTATATATGCCTCAAACCTAAGCTATGCCCACTAGGAATCATACACTACTCTCATCCCAGAATCTGCAACACTACCTCTCCATCCCCAATGTAATTTCTACAATGCATCTATATTTTCCTCCGTGGTGTCTATGAGAACCATGAGACCCCATAGAGGAACCTCACTAGAAGAGCGAGAAAACTCAGCTCGACCCCGTGACACATCTTGAACCTCCCTGAATTGTCAAAGCACTCTATCGGGTAGGTGTGTCTCAATAATATGTACACTCGCAACAATCCTCCCAATAAAATATCATGTATTTCAAAAAAATGGAAACTATTGGTCATTGTCCCTCCATTGAGCACAGTCCATGTAGGGTCTCCAAATAAACTAAATAAGTGTATCAATAACTTGTCTCTAGTATCCAGTATCTCCAACATGTGACTTAGTAATGGTCCTAGCATATCTAAACACATATGGAGATCGGTCATCTAGGTGGTGGACGAAAAAAAACAATATGCTCACACACACAAATCATTAAGAATGTAGTCCCATAGGTCATGGACTACACCTCACTAAAAGCTATGTCATGTAGATGGAAATACAACATCGCCAGAAGATAGTGGCCCCATGCATATACAACCTTCCTCTCCAGCATCCCAACCAACATCTCACCACATCCCATAGAGAACCCATTCCCTGAGAGGTGTTGTAGAATAATCTAAACAATTAGCATACACAGAGAACAATCAATCCTCTCATATCTATCTTCCAACACATGCCATCTGATCTCATAATCCTCGATACCTAGTTATCTGATATCATCATACACATAAAATCAGGTAATCTTAGTGTATCCTCTCTATGTATCATAATGAACCCTCTCTCCACTAATCGGAAATCTGAGAATCTTGTACACATCCTCTAATGTAACTATCACCTCTCCTATGGGTAAATGGAAAGATGAAGTCTCTAGGTTCCATTGCTTAGCAAGTGCAGTAAGCATCCCTTGGTTTTCCTGAATGTTGGGCATGCTTGTAACTTGATGAAGACCAAGATGCCATACTAAATATTTCTTTGCACTGGTCAACTAATCTAGCAATATATAGGTCTCTGGGCTAGAATCCCTAGTGTATATCGGATCCAAAAAAACCTACAAATGCACAACACAATATCTTGCATTATAAACATGAGGCTAATAGCCCACATCATTCAATAGACAAAGAAAATTTTACACTTTACAAGCTCAAAAAAAGTTAATAGTCAGATGCGTCATTTTATTTTACAAATGTGGTGCATAATGAAAATGTGTCATTCCACATAACATATGCATCATGCAAAACACATGTGTCATACAATCTAGCATGTGTGACTCATAAATGCATATGCATCATAGAAAATATAAATCCGAACCAAAATAACAACTTTGTTATTCTATCTATCATATGCAACGTAAGAAGGAAAATGTGGTACACAAATCGTTAGATGCATTGATTAATAGAAAGTGAAAAATGTTTCATCATGTTTTTTCAAAAATGCATCGTATCGTAGACAAATGCATCATATATGAACACATTTGCGACACATGTGAAATGACGCATCTGGAAAATAAATTATAACTTCCTAAAAATGTATAAAAAATAAAACTTCAAAAGATAGATTTGGGGTACTTACTGGCTCTCCTGCGTTGGCTGGCCATCAGAAGGTCCAGATCCGATATCCATGATCCTCAGTGTATGGAATGGGAGATATTTTTTCAATAGAATCTAGAGAAAAATCTCAAGTTCTCTATCTTCAAGGGTGCAAAATGAATTCACTTCTACCCAATTTCTATTTATAAATAGGGATTTTTAGTGTTTTCTTCGAACCCTAATGTGTTGGACACATTGTTTTGACATTACCAGCTACCATTTTGGGCCTTAAAATTTGTTGAAACTGATTTCTTTCACCACCATTGAGCTTCTAGCTATCCAATTACCTAATCAAGACAATTTTCAAATTTTTCTAAATTTTTCAAAAATTTGTCAATTTTCCCGAGGGGGCATACTTTTACCTATTTCATAGAGGGGCATGACTGGGGCATTTTATTTGTAATTATTTGACACAAACACTAAAATGACATTATGTCAAAGAGGGGAAAACTATAGATACATAAAAATGGCTTAGGCCTGCGACTATAATTTTTATCATTTATTCAAGATTCCTACAAGATGACTAAAAAATCTTATTCATTTAATTATAACCTAACATTGAAATTTATCTAATTAATTAAACTAGCCTTAACCATTTAATTATTCTTCTAGAATTGATTAATTAAGTAAATTACACTAATTTATCTTAATTATGTCACTAATTAAATCTAACCTATTCCTTTGATTAATTAAATAAGTTACATTAATTTATTTAATTATGTCATCTAATTCTAATATCTAATCTTTGGCTAATAAAATAAATTCCTAAATTTATTTAATTATACACCATCTAATTAATCTAATCTATTCTTCTAATTAATTAAATAAGTGATATATATTTTTGATTAAGTCATTTAAATATTCATGATTCTCCCACTTTTAATTAAATAAATAATTGTTTATTTAATTAAATAACTTTATCTTCTCATCTAAAGTGCTTTCATAAATCAAATAGTTCACTCAACTATTTAATTACGTGAACACAATTTCTCCACTAAAGAAATGAATTAATTTAATAATTAATTCTTTTATCTTGAACACATGTCTTCTATATCTCAAGTACATATTTCATGCATAATTCTCTCTCAGTTCACTCACTGAATTGATCTGTCACCTATTTCTGACTAACACTTTCTTTTAGTTTACTCACCTGATGGATTTGTTACCTCCTCGTTACTCACAGAATCTATCAATTACACCTCTTGAAATGAATCGATCAAATCACTTAAGTATTCAATCAAAGCATACAATCAGGTCCTCACATGTGATCTGAACCATTCAAATCAAATCAATCTCAAACATTTAATCTATGAGACTTCTATAAAAGAAGCTTTTTAACTCTATTTTTGTAACAACAATCTTCAAAGTTTTTCTATCAAGATACATAGAAGTGAATATTTCATACTCATAATCTGAAGGAAATTGAAGCAACTTAAAGAAAAGTTGAAAAGAATAATGAAGATAAGTCAAGGAAGCATGGGAGTTACATGCTACAATTTTTGATTTATTGAATTCCTTTATAGCATATGCACTTCATTATTGATTTGGGATTTTTAGCATAATCTAGGCAATTAGTGGTTGTTACTATTTGTTATATTGTTTCATTTATTTCCTCATTACAAGTTCATCCTCTGGATATGTGCAGGATCATCATGGAAAAAACAGGCCCTTAAGTGGCAATAAAAAGACAAAAAATCAGAGTTAGACAACTTGATGTTAAAATTTGAATAAGTTATCTATATTATTTCAAAAAAATGTAAAAAATAGAATCTGTAGAAAATTGAATGTAGTTTCTAAACTACTAGACCTTTATTTTTTTTTTTAAATCTATTTGGTGAAAATTTGAAACTTCAATGCAGTAGTATTTAAATTTTAGGGTAAAAATAAGAAATAGGTGTTTGTCTGACCACCCTAACCACAATAAAATGATAAGATTTTTTTATAAGATTTTAGATATAAGTAGAGGACTCATGTCCCGATGTGATGCATATTTTTTTATAATTTTTTTTCAAGTAAATAATTAATTATGAATTTTTTATTACAACTTGTAAAAAATATTAAATCTCGTCTATCTAACCACCTTAACTTGGTCAAAAATTCATGAATTATTTTTTTTTGGTTTTTTAATCCTATAGTATGCAAAGCATAGAATGTGACACATGTTTCACATTCAAAAAATGTGATACCATTTGAAAGTTATAGATGTTTTTCAATCAGCCTATCAATCAGGACTTTGTTTGTAATTCTAATATAAAATGAATAATAATTATTCATTAAATTCAAATTAAATCATAATTTATATTGGTGGAAATCTGAGAATCGCCTCTAAAAACCCTTTTCGTTTCATCAATTTTGGTTTAAAAAAAAGTCGTCAGCCACATGGACCATCATATGGTTTACATATCAGCACTTTTTGGTCGATCATGATCCTGCACATACCCCTCTCACTAAAGAGGGGGCTAAATATACCCAATGAAAAAGTAAGTCTTTTCCTTTTCTAATTTTGGAATAATTAATGATAAATTCAACTTTATATTGCCTCAAGATCTAGTATTGTGATGAGTTTTACACATCCACATTAGGTTTTGGGCCTGTCTAAGCTAAATAAACTTAGCTCTTAATTTAATGTTGTAAAATGTATTTATTTACATCTTCACATTAAATTTAGGGGGTTTGTAAACTAAAGTGGACCTAATCTAGTGTTCTAATGTGTTTTACACATTCACATGGGATTTAGGGCCCTTCTAAGCTAAAGAGACTCAATTTTGTCTTACTTTAGTGTTGTAAAATGTATTTATTCACACTTTCACATTGAATTTTGGGCATTCTTGCATTTATAATCTTTATGTCCTCATTAAGAGGCCCCTATGATCACATATTGTGCATTTCAAGGTATATTTCAATCAAAAACCTGATAATATCAACATATAAACCTAATTTCTTCATTCCCCAATATTCTAACTAGAAAATAGACCCTGTGGGACCCATTCGGCACCTTGGGTGAATGATTCCCATCAAGGTGGGACTCATTCATTGAGGATGGAAAATGAGTCCCATTTGAGCTATTTTCAAGGTTTGAGCGGAAAAAACTAGGTTTCCAGGTCAAATTTCTCCTATGTTAACCTTAGGGATCAAATTAACAGCCATGTGATTGCATTACCTATATAAACAAGCTTACAAATCATTATTTCACCTAAGCAATCCAAGAAACATAAACCTACATGTTATGAAGTCAAGTAAGGAAGGGTTAAGAATTCCAAGGTCATCAAGATAGTTTTCAAGATCATTCAAGGGAAAGATTCTTCATCAATTATTGTAGCAATTCAAAATCCATCATCATGTCAAGCATATCAAGCATCAATCATGTTAGTCAGCTAGTGTTGTGATTTAGCATTGAAGATCCAAGATCAAGTATTTTTCTACACCTATTGTCAAAGATAAAGATCTACATCCTTCATTGTCATTTCAAGGTATCATTGTTCATATTTCATATCCTATGTTTCATGTTTCATTTCCTTGTTTCATTATTTCATCATTTAGTTTAATTACCTAAATGGGGTTTGACCAAGGCAAACCCCCATTCCCTAACAACCAACATTTTCTCTCTCTTTCTTTGTTTGGTTATAGATCCGGGTGTCTTGGAGCTTGAAAGATCATTGAAGACAAGGTTACAAGTTTTTTGGAGTTTTCTCCCCATTGGAAAGGTCAAAATCTTCACAAAAACTCACTTACAACCTCAAAAACTAGGGTTTCGGATCCAGGAACCTAGAGGAATAGATTGAGCAGACTGAGAAGAGTAGATCAAAAATTTGAATTTCTAGAAAGTCCAAGTTGGAATCATTTTCCAAGAGTGGCAAATGAGTTCCATTGTAGTTTTTTTCTAGATATCTTTGCAATTTGGCTAAAACTTGATCCTGTGGAGAGACCCAAATCTGAGATTGATTCACCTAAAATGGCGAATGAGTCCCACCAGGTTTAAAAATTATCATTTTCAATATTTTAGAGCTCCATTCCATCTCCAAAAAATTTCCAAGTGCACACTTTCATTTTTACAACTTTATGTTTTGATTTGTTTACATTTCTAGGTCATTTGGTGAAGCATTCCATCAAACTAGGTTTTGCATTTCATCTTACATTTCATTATCTTTTCAAAGTCTAAACTTGGTGGTGAACCCATCTTCTAATCTGAAATCATATCCTAAGATACCCTATGGTTGGATCTCTTCCTTCATTATCCATTGGGATGAGGTCTCTAGGGTCGTCCTTGAATATGAAGTATAGGAGATTGTTTCCCTAGGTCCTAAAACCCTAAGTGGCAACAAAATTCTATGTTGCATTTCATTACTTTTATTCAAGATTACGCATGAAAGTGTTCGGGTTAGTTTTTGAAGACCAGGGATGAAGCTATTTGATACATTCAAGAGGTATAAAGCCCTTTTTGAAAATGAATTTTTTTACAAAACAAAGTGTTTAAGGAATAGGGTGTTGCCACAATAATGGGTTACACTTTTTGGGACATCCTGATTTTTGCTAAAATCACATATTTTTAGAAAATATAATGATTTAAGCCTTAAAAAGGTTCCATTTTAAGGGTTTTAAATGAAGAGGGTTTGATCAAACCCACTTATATCAAACCCCCTTGGATAAAAGCTGCTAGTTTTAAACCATACCTATAATGGAGTCTCCTCTACACCTATCAAAATGTTGATTAAAAACCAATTTTGATTTACCTTTTAGGAGATCAAATTAATTTATTTAAAATTATTTTTTTGTAAACATGTATTCCTTATTATAAGCTTCCCAAAAAGTATAATTTTAAATATATTTAATTTTATTATTATATTTATTTTTTATTTCTTGTGAATGTAGGTTTTTCAATGAACGTCGAGGTCTTTATTTCACACATACAGAAAAATAGGAAAAGAGAGAAAACAAAATTCTTAAAAATGAATGTACACTAGCTATTGATGTCCTTATTCCAAGAAAAAAAGAATAAGTTAATTCAAATGAATACAAATAAAGTTATGTAGCTGAAAGTATAATATATCCAAATTATAATTACTCTGAATTAGAAAATTAATTAAAAAATATATATGCAACAAAAAATAATGAAAAAATATTGATCCACTAGATAATGGTGTGAAAACGTTGTATTTAATAAATTAGAATTGTATGCTTTCTATAAAAAAAGTTATGCAGCTGAAAGTAAGCATCATTTTTTGAAAAAGATGTTTAGTAAAAAAAAAAAGTTAATAAAAACTACATAAAATAATTCACAACTTATTTTTTAATTTATTTAAATTAAAATATAATTAGATTCTCAACACAAAATATCACAAATCACTAGTTTTATTCATCTTCAAATTCTTAATGGTTTAGCTTCTATAGGTGTACGAAAGTGAAGATTTGGTGAAAAATGTTGATTTCAATGTCAAGTTTGGCCAAAAAGTGTAACCCATTATTGTGGATCACCCAATAATCATGGAGGATAATTTTTTTCAAGGTATTTTTATAATTATTGTGATATGTATGGCATGAAAAGATAACTCACAACTACTTACACACGTCATCAAAATGGAGTAGCTGAAAGGAAAAACTGTACAATGGTGGAAATGGAAAGAAGTATGTTACAGACCAAGGAATTGAGTAATTCTTTTTGGGGTTATGCAATTTCCACAACAATATATATTCTTAATTGAATTCCCACCAGTGCACTTGACATGATGACTCCATATGAAGTCTAGTGTATGATAAAACCTAATATCAAGAATTTAAAGTTCTGGGAGTTTAGCATATGTTCATGTAGCTAAACAAAAGAGCAAAATGTTAGATCCAACAAGTGGATTATGTATTTTCACTGGATATAGTGAGAAAAGTATGGCTTATAGGTTATATAATACTTTCACCCATAACATTTCCATCTCTAGAGATGTGATTTTTTATGGAGGGGAGTTTATGGTCATAAAAAATGCCATGTTAAGATGTCAAATTTTGTTTTGAATGATGTTATTATTAATGATATTGATCATGAAAAACCCACTACAATTTCAGTTCCAAGTGTTATAGGTCCACCAAGTAGTCCCCCTTTTGGTTCTTCAATTCTAAATGCAATTCCAACTTCAATTCCAAGTTCTACAAGGAAGGTAAGAAGCTTGAGCGACATTTATCAAAGGAGTATAAATCAAGCACATGAAGAAAATCCAAGAGGTGAGATAGTAAATTTCCCTTTACTTTTCAAGGATGATTTTGAACCATTATGTTTTCATGATGCAAGTACTAATGAGGTTTGGGTGAAATCAATGCAAGAAATATTATATTATGAAGAATGATACTAGGGAGCTAACATAGATTCCACATGTCAAGAAACAAATTGGCACTAAATGGGTCTATGCGACTAAGTGTAATAGTGATGAAAGTGTTGAAAGACACAAGGTAAGATTTGTTGCCAATGACTTCACACAGAGGTATGGTATTGATTATGAAGAGACATTTGCAAAATTAGTGAGACAAAAGACTATTAAAATGATGATTTCACTAGAATCTCAAAAAAAAATGGAAAATTTATCACATGGATTTGAAAAGTGCCTTCATGAATGGGTACTTAGAAGAGGAAATGTCTGTGGAAAAATCACAAGTTTTTGAAGTGCATGGAAAAGAAGATCAAGTCTACAAGTTGAAGAAGGATTTGAATGACCTGAAGTAGGCACCATGAGCATGGTATGCTAGGATTTGTGGGTAGTTTTACAAGAATGGATTTTAAATAAGGGTGAACATACCCTTTATTACAAACCAAAAGGTAATGATATTCTTATTGTAAGTTTGTATGTTGATTATTTTTTGTATATGCATAGAAATTCAAACATGAAGGGTGAGTGTAAAATTGCTATGATGAAAGATTTGGGTCTCATGAAATATTTTCTAGGAATGGAGGTTTGTCAAAGTGAGAATGAAATTTTTATTTGTAAAATAAAGTATGTCAAAAATATGTTGAATAAATTTGATATTGTTGATTGTAAACCAAACTCCACTCCAGTTACTCACAAATTTGTGTTGTGTGCATTTGATGGTGCTGAAATAGATGATGAGACAACTTATAGGAGCATTGTTGGAAGTTCGATGTCTGTAACTCATAGAAGACCTCATATTGCTTATTCAGTTTCACTTGTTTCAAGGTACATGACAAAGCCATGTGCAATACATATGAAAGAAATCAAGAGAATTTGGATGTAAGTGTGAGGAACTCAAATTTTTTTTATTCATTAGTACACTTCTAAAAGGTTCAGATCTTGTTGGTTTTAGTGATTCTGATTGGGGAGGTAGTTTTGATGATGAGAATTATACATCTTGTAATTGCTTTTCTTTGGGTTTTGGTTTGACTACTTCAAGTTCAAAGAAGAAAAGTATAGTTTCCCTTTCTTCTATAGAAGAAGAGTAGGTTGCAATCACCCGAGTAGGTGTACACAAAATTATTGCTTAGAATTTCTTTTGAAGAAATTGGAGAGATACAAATTCAGACCACTATGACTTTTTTGATGATATTACTTCAATCAAATTGGCCAAGAATCTAGTCCATCACAATAGGACAAAACAATTTGATTTAAAGTATCATTTTATTAGATATTTGACATAGAAGAAGAAAGTAGAATTGAAATATATAAAAACTAAAGAGAAGTTAGAAGATATTTTCAATAAGGCAGTTGTGAAGGATCAGTTTATGACACTCAGAGATCAAATTGTCAGCCCTCAACATCAAGGGGGAGTATGTTCTATAATTGATGATGTTTTTTCAGTTGGTGATCTACTATTTATATGTTTTTTTTATTTTGTTAGATTTTAATCATACTTTTAGAAACTTTTCCTATTATTAATTTGTTTTCTCTTTTCTTTAAAGTTTTTTTAGCTATATATCATTGTGCTGAGCAATGTAAACAACTACTCAGTTTTAAAATTGGAGCAACGGAAAAAAGTATCCCTTCTACTTTTCCTTAGTTGTTTGGGCTCTCCTTATGAACTAAGTTTAATGTTTCCTTGATTTTGTTTTCTAATGTGGTTGACACATTCACATTAGGTCTTGGACCCTTGTGAAATAATGAATTTAAATGGTACCTTCCTAAAGTATCATGAACTGTTGTAACACACTTTCACACTTTTATGAGGTCTTATTAATTAAATACACCTAATAAACCTCTTTTTAACCTTAAGCATGCCTTATCTAAAGTGTTATAAAGTGTTGTAACACACTTTAACACTTTTCTAGGGTTGTAATTAATAATTTATGCTTTAATTGGCCCTATTTTGCATCCACAAGCCTCATTTAATGTATCTTTTCTAGGATGATCCTGACATAAATAAACATCCAATCATAATTATGGTGTTTTTAGGTTGTATGGCCTAGATTTAGTGATTTGGGCATCACTCTCCGCCTTGGGCGAATTAGTCCCACCTAGATTTTTGGGTCCCAAACCTGATTTCACACCTTTCTAAACACTTTTGAATTTTGCTCCCATAGATTATGCCTAATGGGACTCATTCACCACCTTGGGTGAATGAGTCTTGTTTAGCTCAAAATTAAATTAAATTTAAATTCTTTGTGGGATTTTATCCTTCTAGATATGATGTCAGCCTATAGTGTTGTAGTTCCAAGAATTCTTGTATAATTAACCATAAATACAAGGTTCTTTCACTTATTTTAACCTAATACTTTGTGAGAGTATTCATAATAGAAATTTTGAGTTCACAAGAGCATTCAAGATCATTTTTAAGGCATTCAAGGGAAAAAATATTCATCAATTATTGTATTAATTCAAGATCCATCATCATTTCAACGTTATCAAGCATCAAACATGTTTTCGAGCTATTGTTTTGATGTAGGATTGAAGATCCAATATCAAGCATTGTTCTACAACTATTGTCAAGATCAATATCTACATCCTTCATGGCCATCTCACATTGAGTTGTAGATTTACAAGACATCATTCAAGGTATCATTATCCATGATCCATGTTCCTTGTTTCATGTCTTCATTTCATTATCTCATCATTTATTTTAATTACCTACAATGGGTTTGACCAAGGAAAACCCTATCCACTAACAATCAATAAGTTTTCTCATCTTTGCATGTGTGATTGCATATCTAGGTGTCTTGGAGATTAAAACATCACTGAAAATTAGGTTACAATATTGGAGAATGTCGTTGGAATTGTATCCTCATTTGCAAGGTTTGAATCTTCAATAAAATGTCACCTACAAACTTGAAATTAGAGTTTCAGATCTGAAAAATTGGAGAAGTGGATTGAGAAGATTCAGAAGAAAAAAATTCAGATCTTCAATTCCAAAATATCCAAACTGGAATCATTGACCATAAGTGGAAAATGAGACCCACTTTAGGTTTTTTTTAGATATTTTTGTAGATTCAGATACCCTTTTGTCTAAAACATGTTCCTATGCAGAAATCCAAAACTAGGACTAATTTTCCCAGAATGGTGAATGAGTCCCACTAGGTCAAAAAGTTACAATTTCTAGCATTTCAAGAATCCTTCAAGTCATCTTTAGATTCCTAGGTGCACACATTTGATCTTGTTGTTTTTTTTTCCATTTTGTTTGTATTTCTAGGTCATTTATTTAAATTTTGCATCATATTAGGGTTAAGTATTACAACTTGCATTGCATTTTTCTTTCCAATTTCTTACTTGGTGGTGAACCCCTCATTAGTTTATAATCATCCCCTATCATAGACCTATTGCAAGGTCTATTTATCTTTTGCATTGAGATCTCTAAGGTTATCCTTGAATGGAATAGCTACAAAAGTGGGTATGTTCTATGTTGTACACCATATGATAGCTGCTAATAAAGAACCCATTTTAAGAGGTTAGATTTTTGTGAACCTGCATTTATAACACCATAATTCTTATGTGGAGTACATTTTCATCATATATCTTTCTTGTATTAACATTGCATTAGGGTTTGCATTAGTTAATTGGAGTTCTAGGGTTTCTAATTTTGCATTAATGAAAGTGCATATAGGTTGCATTTTTTCATCTCAAATCATACAAAATCAACATTTTCACTTAGGTTACAGTTCATACAACATAAAAATCATAAAAAATGAATTGAAAATTTTGATTTTTTTTGAAAAAATTCCCTACTAGGACTCATTCACCCCTATGGGTGAATTAGTCCCAGTCTAGATTTTAAGCTTCCTTTAACAACATTAAAAACCACATTTATGTGCTTCCTAGAATCTTGTTAGTTATATATACTATAAGTATGGAAAGTTTGATAAAATTACTTTTCATTTTGGGATATACATTGTTTGCATTCTTAAATTTTTTCATACATTGGGTAAAAGTGTTGTTCATCTTCAGAAATACATTTTTAACATTATTGAAAAATTGCACGAGATGGTTAGAAGTGCTTTTCATTTTTTTAGATAATGTTAGTACCTTACCTTTCTAGGCATGCTAAGAAAAATTTCATGTTCCCTTCCTATGAGAGTGATTTAGTGAAAGATAATCCAACCTTGGACAATCCTAATGATCATATTCGTTCTTCTCCTAATATCTCTCTTATTGGAAAAGAAGATATTTTAGTGTTAGAAGAACCAATCAATCAGATTTTTGAGAATCCTAGTTTTTCTCTCCTTCTACCTCTCTTATTAAGAAAGACATTGATGGACAAGAAGAAACAACCATAGGTAATCATGATGATAACATAACACAACAAGAGACCATTGAAACCTACATACATAACACTTCAACTAGTCTACATTCACCTCCCAACAATTTCCCCTCTTGTGATAATGTTGTTTAGGATGAGGAGGATATGTTGGTGTTGAATGATTAAACCCTTAAGGTCTATATCAATCCTCTTTATGATCATTCTCATACCTATCCTATTTTAGAAGAAATTAGGTAACAAAGGAATGAAATCATAAATGGTCATGACAATTACAGTTGTCCTTCTCCTAGTATCTCTCTTATTTGTGAAGAATATACTTTGATTTTTGATAGTCATGAGCACCTTAATTGTCCTTCTTCACCTAGGGAAACCCTTATTGAGAAATACAATTCAACCATTCATCATTCCCCTACTTGCAATGAAGTCACTTTGGAAGAAAAAATCCTTGAATGTCAAGAACATTTGGTTTGTAGTTCTCCTCAAAAATCTCCTCCTAGGGAGTATATCATGGTGGAAGAAAATGACAACATTTTCCCTCCTTATATGATGGTAAAACTATGACACTAGATTGTCCTTTATTAGAAATACATCAAACCAAGACTGTTGAGGTTATGAATTCAAAAATGTCCATTAGATCCCCCTTGATTAATGAACCTCATGCATACCCCATGATACATCCTAAGAATCCTCTAATTCTTTACCCACCATCAAACAAACAACATGAAACATGAAACATGAATGTTGTTGTATGCCCCCACTTTACAATAGTTGCTAAGACCATTACTATGAGAAATTTCTTTAAAGTAGAAGAAGACATGAGAGCTTACTTAGAAATCCATATGCCAATTCATTTGTTTCCAATAAGCTACGTCATGAATAAGTATGTCACATGTGATCTAGCTTAAGGTGTGTCATCCACATCCCAAGCTTTCTCTTATATTTACATGAAAGGTGATCAACTATCCAAAAGAGATAATGAAAAGTGACATAAGAGAACATTCATGGTGCATCCTTTTCTTGGTGGTGTCATTGTGTTTGATCTCCTCCGAAAGCATGATATTTCTTTGACTTCTCCTCTCTTGGAGATATTAGGCATAATTTTTCCTAAGAAGAGACCTTGCATGAACTAAGGACAATCCCTTTGAATGTACCTTACACTATTTTTCATTTACAATTTCAATTATATGGCCACATTGCATAACACACTTTTCGTGCTTGTAGAGCCATCTTGTTTGTTCATGAGTTCCAAGCATACAAATTTTTTCTTGCCTCATGAAGCTCAAAGTTTATTGTTTATTCATGAGCTCCAAGCATACAAATTTTTTCTTGTCTCATGAAGCTCAAAAATCATTATTGTGTGCCACCTTATTAAAGTTATCAGGAGGTATAACTTTGGTATGGTTTGATGGGAAGTCGATTTGAAGCATGACTTTCCCTTAGCCACTTGAGTGTGTGTGAGTGCTTATCGGTCATATGTGTCTCACCTTCTTGGATTATTCACCCAAAAAACAACAAAGAGTTTTGTTGCCTTAGAGTGAGTCTATATTTTTGGACCAAAAACTTAGATGTGATCCACATCATATTGGACAAATGATCAAGGATTGATCAACCTCTTTTTATTTTTTCTCATCTTTATCTATCTTTCTTTTAGTTATTGACATTGCATGTTTGTGTATCTTATTCTCTTTGCATATCATACATCTTTTGTGTGTCCTTTCGTGCTTATGTTGGTTTGAGATAGGATCTTGGATCCTAGGGGCTTGACAACCTCCTCTATATTTTTTTTATCCTAGACCATCTACATTGGTACACTTGGACCACTCTTAAATATCTACTTTAGTGTGAGTTTGAAGTAATTTCATCCTCTCACTAAAGTGGAGGCTAAATGGAGCAATGGAAAAAGTATCCCTTCTACTTTTCCTTGCTTGTTTGGGCCCTCCTTGTGAACTAGGCTTAATGTTGCCTTGATTTAGTGTTGTAATGTGGTTCACACATCCACATTAGTTCTTGGGCCCTTGTGAACTAATGAATTTAAATGGTACCTTACTAAAGTATTGTGAAGTGTTGTAACACACTTTCACACTTTTATGAGGTCTTATTAATTAACTACACCTAATAAACCTCTTTTCAACCTTAATCTTGCCTTATCTAGAGTGTTGTAAAGTGTTGTAACTCACTTTCATACTTTTATAGGGTTTTCAATAATAATTGGGCTGCGTTATTCTTTAATTGCCCTTATTTTACATCCACAAGCCTCATTTAATGCATATTTTTGAGGATGATCTTGACATAAATCAACACCCAATAATAATTTTGGTTTTTTCAAGTTGTATGGCCTAGATTTAGTGATTCTGGATTCATTCGCCACAGTCCCAGCTAGATTTTTAGGTCCCAAACTTGATTTCACACCTTTCTTAGCACTTTTGAATTTTGGTTTCATACATTATGCCTAATAGGACTCATTCACCACCTTGGGCGAATGAGTCTCGTTTAGCTCAAAATTAAATTTAATTCAAAATATTGGTAGGATTTTATCCTCCTAGATCTGATGTCGGCCTGTAGTGTTGTAATTTTGGGAATTCTTGCATAATTAGGTATAAATACAAGGTTCTTTCACTAATTTTAATCTAACACTTTTGTGAGGGCATTCATAATAGAAAGTTTGAGTTCACAGGAGCATTATAGTGTTTACAAGAGCATTCATGATCACTTTTAGGGCATTCAAGGGTAGAATTCTTCATTAATTGTTGTAGTAATTGAAGATCCATAATATTGTCAAGGTTATCAAGCATCAAGCATATTCTTGACCTAGTGCTGTGATGTAGCATTAAAGATCCAAGATCAATATCTACATCCTTCATGGTCATTTCATGTTGAGTTGCATATTTACAAGAAAAAATTCATGATATTATTGTCTATGATTCATGTTTCATTCCTTCATTTCATTATCTCATCACTTGGTTTAATTACCTACAAGGGGTTTGACCAAGGAATACTCCTATCCACTAACAATCAAAAAATTTTATCCTCTTTACATGTTTGATTGTAGATCTATGTGTCTTAGAGCTTGAAAGATTATTGAAGACTAGGTTACAATACTGGAGAAATTTGTTGGAATGTCTCCTCATGTGCAAGGTAGAAATATTCACTAAAAGGTCACCTATAGCCCCAAAATCAGAGTTTCGGATCTAGAAACCTGAAGAAGTAGATTGAGAAAATTGAGAAGAATAGATTCACACCTTGAAGTTCAAGAAAATATAAACTTGAATCATTCATGACAAGTGGTGAATGAGTCCCAGTATAGGTATTTTCAATATTTTTTTGTAGATTCAAATACCCTTTTATCTAAAATGTGCTCTTATGCAAAAATCTAGAATTGGGACTGATTCGCCCAGAATGGTGAATGAGTCCCAATAGGTCAAAAAATAATTTCCAGCATTTTAGGACCCCTTCAAGTCATCTTCAAATTCCCACGTGCACACATTTCATCTTGCAGCTTGTTATTCTATTTTGTTTGCTTATCTAGGTCATTTAGTTAAATTTTTCATCATATTAGGGTTTAGTATTACAATTTGCATTACATTTGTCTTTCCAATTTCTTACTTGGTAGTACCTCATTAGTTTATAATCAGCCCCTAGGAAAACCCTATTGCAAGATCGCTTTCTCTTTTTCATTGAGATCTCTAGGGTTATCCTTGAATGGAATATCTCTAAAAGTAGGTGTTCTCTTTGTTCTACACCATATGATAGCAATTAAAAAATCCCCCATTTTAAGATGTTCCCAAAATAATAAAAATAAGGTTTTTGCTATGTATAATTTTTTTTCAATTTCCTTTTATTTGTTGTATTGGCTATTAAAATAGTCGTCAATAAATCCATGGTGAAATTTAAAAGTCTATAGAATTTCCTTTAACTACTTCACCTCTATGCTAGTGACTTTATTTTCTCAAAGGTTTTTTTGGTTGGATAACATGCTTTCACCAAAGAATTTTCTTATTATTTCTACTGGAACCAATGGAAATGGGGTTTCACTACTACTGGTTTAGGACATAGAGAAAATTCCCACTTTTAAGATGATTCTACTCAAGGATAACCCTAGAGATCTCAAAGAAAAAGAGAAAGAGATCTTACAATAGAGTTGTCCTAGGAATTGAATATGATCTAATGAGGGGTTCACTGCCAAGTTTAGACTTGGAAAAGATAAAGAAATGCTAGCTGAAATGAAAAATCATAGTTGAATACAAACTAAGACTAAATGACCTAGGAAAGTGAATGAAACAACACATAAAACTCTAAAATAGAATGAATGCACCTGGAAACTCGAAGAAGGTTGGATGGAGATCTGAAACACTGGAAAAACTACTTTAACTGTTGACTAGGACTCATTCACCAAGTTGGGTGAACCTTGATCCAATTTCTAGAAAATTGTGTTGAAGCAGGCTTCAAAAAAAGGGTTATCTTAATCTACAAATAGATTTGAAAAATAGGTACAATTGGACTCATTCACCACTTATGGCGAATTAGTCAAGTTTTGATTTTCTAGAACTTTAAGAACTAGATCTAGTCTTCTATTTGCTCTTCCCGCTTGTCCAGGTTTCCAAATTCGAAACTCTAATTTTGGGGTTGTAGGTGGCTTTTGAGTGAAGATTATGACCTTGCAAATAGGGAGACAACTCCAACAAGCTTATAACCTAATATTCAATGATCTTTCAAGCTCCAATAAACCTAGATCTGCAATAACACATGTAAAGAGGAGAAAACTTGTTGATTATTAGTGAATAGGGGTTTACCTTGATCTAAACCCTTTTAGCTAATTAAACCAAATGATGAAAAAATCAAACAAGGACATGAAACATGAACAATGTTACCTTGAATGATGCCTTGTAACTGATGTCTTATAAATTTGCAACTCAACATGAAATGGCCATGAAGGATATAGATCTTGATCTAGACAATAGGAGTAGAGCAATGCTTGATCTTGGATATTCAATGCTACATCAAAACACTAGCTCAATAACATGCTTGATGCTTGAAAATCTTTGACATGATGATGAATCTTGAATTTTTGCAATAATTCATGAAGAATTTTTCCCTTGAATACCTTGGAAATGACCTTAAATGCTATCTTGATGATCTTGTAAAGTCTCGGAATACTTAACTCTTGAACGCTTTACTTGATACCATGAATTCTTAATGAAATAATGATTTGAAATCTTGCTTATATAGTCAATGCACTCAAATGACCATTAATTTGATTTTAAAGGCCGACATAGAAGAACTTTGAACTTAAAACTGAAATTTCTTGCTCAAAACCTTAAAAATAGGCCAAATGTGACTCATTTGCCCAAAGTTGCAAATGGGTCTCATAGAGGCTATTTTATCAGCTAAAATGTCAGGGTGTGTGTAAATTGAGCTCACATATTGGTATTGTTACATTTTTTATTGAAATATGCTTTGGGATTCACAATATAGGGTCATAGGGGCCTATATTAAGGTCATAAATGCAAGAGGGCCCAAAATTAAATGTGAAAGTGTAAATAAATATATTTTACAACACTAAATTAAGGCAAAATTGGGTCTATTTAGCTTAGAAGGGCCCTACATCCCATATGAATCTGTAAAACACATTACAACACTAGATTAGGTCCACTTTAGTTTACAAGCCTCCTAATTTTAATGTGAAGTTGTAAATAAATATACTTTACAACACTAAATTAAGGCAAAGTTAAGTTAATTTAGCTATAAAAGAGCCAAAAACCTAATGTGAATGTGTAAAATACATCACAACACTAGATCAAGGTGATATCAAGTTCAATTTATCATTAATTATTCCTGAATTAAGCAAGGAAATTTTTTCCATGACTCTAGTTAAAAATTATTACTTCAATCTTAAAAAATAATTCATAATGCCACAAGAATCACTATGTCAATTTTTAGAGCACCTTGAGTAACTTTCTTAGCATCAATCATGCCTAGCATAAATCAATCATCTATGTGCAAGAAAATATATGGCTATGATACCAAAATGAAGAGCATGAAACTTGATCTATTATTTGAACTAATACATATCCCTTTATACTACGAGAACTTTTGAGAATACTAGTTGAGTTAAAAATTACAAAATTGTATAAATAAAAGATTAGGTTCAAGCATGATAGAAAAATATGCTAGAATAAATTATATTCTATATATCAAATGAGAGTGTGTGCATGTAAAATATACAAAGAGCCATTGCTTTATATAGAGCAAGTAAAACATGAGGTAACTAAAGTTCTCACATAACGCATGGAGTTGAAATAGAGTTAGCCTATGAAATAAAACCAAAATTTTATTTAAGAAGGAATGCTTATTTGATAAATCTTATCCAAGAAAGTGGGAAACTTATCTAAGAAAGAAAAGAAGGGGTATTTAAGGAAAAATTGGAGAGATTCCTTAGTTAGCTTACAGTCAAATAAAGAAACAATAGTTATCCATAGGAAGTTGCTAAGTATCCAAAGGAAACAATGTTTATCCACATGAACTTGCTAATTTGTGCTAACATCCCCCCTTACATCTAACTAAGGAGACATTAATCAAGGATGGATGCATGAAAAAATGAATGAGTCTTGGCTACAAGGCCATGTTAGGTACCCAATTACAAAGAGGAAAGGAGAAAATCATTGGTAATAACTCCTAACCAAAAGATACAAAATGATATCCATCATAAATCCAATAAATCTCGATCAACACAATGACAAGAGGAGCCATACAACCCCCTGCATAAAGAAATAATCTATTGTAAAGAAGCACTTGAAGTACACTTGTGGAGTAACTTTAGAATCCTTAATCCGACAAGCAAGGAAAGATACTTTGTTTGCTAGAAACCATATTAGAGCCACTAAACAACTCAATTTGGAATCATGATAAAGAAACAACATAAATGATGCCAAAAAACACTTGAAAACTCACAAATTGACACAACTATGGAATCTATGAAGAAAATATTGATTGAAAAAAAACTAGAATGGAAAAGATGTGCAAAGATCAAAAATAAAATGAAAACCTAATGCATGGAAAAGGAAAATAGTGCATGCATAGATGAATGTTCACATCTGCCTCCATGATTTCCAACCCTGCAATATAAACTGAATTTGCACTCAAACTAGCCTATGCTCTCATACCATGTGAGAATTTTCAAGAATACCAGTTGAGCTAAAGATTACCAAATTGCACAAATAAAAGATTAGGAAAACATGATAGAAAAATGTGCTATAATATACTATATTCTATATATCAAATGAGAGTGCATGCATATAAAATATACAAAGAGACATTTCTTTATATATCAAGCAAGATAAACATGAGGTAACCCAAGTTATCACATGAAGCATGAAGTTCAACTTGAGTTAGCCTATGCAATAAAATAAAAAGTTTATTTAAGAAGGAAAGATTATCTGAGAAAGCTTATCTAAGAAAGTAGGAAACTCATCTAAGAAAGAAAAGAAGGGGCATTTAAGGAAAAATCAGAGAGATTCCTTAGTTAGCTTACAGTCAAATAAAGAAAAATTATTTATCCATAGGAATTTGCTAAGTATCCATAGGAAACAAGATTTATCCACATGAAGTTTCTAATCTATGTTAATACCCCCCCTTAAGTCTAACTAACAATACATCAATCAAGGACTGATGCATGAGAACATGAATGGGTCTCGGCTACATGGCCATGTTAGGTACCCAATTACAAAGAGGAAAGGAGAAACTTGTTGAGAAAAACCCTAACTAAAATATAAAAAATGATATCCATCACAAATCCAATCAATCTCCATCAACACAAAGGATGACAAGCAGAGCCATACAACCCCCTGCATAATGAGATAATCTACTACAAAGAAGAACTGGAAGCACACTTGTGGAGTAACTCTGGAATCCTTAATCCGACAAGCAAGGAAAGATACTTTTCTTGCTAGAAACCATATTAGAGTCACTGAATGACTCAAGTTGGAATTATGATATCCAACAATAGAACCGATGCCAAAAAAAACTCAAAAAACTCACAAATTGGCACAACTCTAGAATCTATCAAGAAAAAGTTGATTGAAAAAAATCTTTGGAATATAAAAGATGTGCAAAGATCAAAAATAAAATACAAACCTAATGCACGCAAAGGGAAAATAGTGCATGCACAGATGAATGTTCACATTTGCCTCCATGATTTCTAGGCTTGCAATATAAAATGAATTTACACTCAAACTATCCTATGCTCTAATACCATGTGAGAAGTTTCAAGAATACTAGTTGAGTTACAAACTGCAAAATTGCACAAATAAAAGATTACGAAAGTATGATAGAAAAATATGCTAGAATAAATTGTATTATATATATCAAATGAGAGTGCATGACTATTAAATATACAAAGAGCCATTGCTTTATATAGAGCAAGGCAAACATGAGGTAACCCAAGTTCTAACATAAGGCATGGAGTTCAACTAGAGTTAGCCTATGCAATAAAACAAAAAAATTATTTAAGAAGGAAAGCTTATCCAAGAAAGTAGGAAACTTATCTAAGAAAGAAAAGAAGGGGCATTTAAGGAAAACTCAGAGAGATTCCTTAGTTAACTTATAGTCAAATAAAGCAACAATAGTTATCCACAAGAAGTTGCTAAGTATCCAGAGGAAACAACATTTATCCACATGAAGTTGCTAATTTGTCCTAACATATATATGAGATATACAGTTGCTATATTATATCAATATAGCCGCACACATGCATGTTTAAGTGTCCACATGAAGCTAACAATGTAATACAATAAATAATTTATTCTAATGTATCAAAGTCTAGTTGAGTGAGTGAGGTGACAATTTTAAACTCAATAAAGGAGACCTTAGTACCAATGTGCTCCTTTGATCAGTTTCTTATTCCCTCTACTATTTTGTTGTCGCGGATTTAGTTCTAGGTTATTTGATTGAATTTGTTTCTTCTATCTCTCAATTCCATTATTCTCGTAAGATCAGTAGATTTGGTAATTGGTTTCCTTTCCGAGTGGAACATAACAGTTATTGTAAGAATAATCCTAGTGTGGCTAGGATTGGTGACCATGCATATGATAGTACTAGGTTGATTCATTTCATTTTTCTTTTGTTACATGGTTTGGTACTAATAATTAGATGACAGTTTATGCTTTTCTTGTAGATTTGGAGAAAGTTTGTAAATTAGATTAGAAACATGTTATCCATGAGATGGATTCTATGATCTTAGTTTTTTATTTTAAACAATGAGAGTTTTGATGAATCTTCTCAGTGAATGACATCTTTTGTGGCTCAAATTTTCTGTCTTCAAACTTTGATTTCATCTTCTTTCTTTTATTCCTCAAAAATAGAATGTTGTTGCAAATTCTTTTATCAAATGGAATTTCTTTAACTCATCAAAGATTGAATGTTTCTGATTGAGATTGCTCATCCCCCACAACCAAACTACACATTTTCTTCGTCTTCTTCGAAATGATCAAAGTTTACCATTATTTTTATATCTAAAATTTTGTTGGTTTTGGAAATCTTTGTGATGATCTTTATTTTATAATGGGGTGGGGGCATGCGAGGGATTTGCAGGGTCGCGGGGGAGAGGGGGCGAAGAAAGAAAGAACTTTCATAGTACGGGCTTACCGAAGCCGTAACCACTCAAACATTTTTAAGTGTCGAAGGTCAGTTCTCGCTGAATAACGTTTGGTAAACTTGAATGGCGAAAGCGATATGTTCAATCACGACGGCTAAATGAATTTACGAGGAAAATCTCAGTCAAAAGTCGGTGATTACCGCATCCTCACATTATAAATATCAAAATGCCTAGAAATCATAACACATTATTTTATACAATATTTTATAGCCATATCTTTCGACATTTGTAACAGAGCAACGGGCAGTGGTCATGGTGGGCACGAGCAGAGGACGATACGAAAATGTTGAACGCAATTGCTCAATATGTCCTCGGGGAAGAATAAAACTCCTCTCCCAATATTACGAATGATTGGTGAATGCGAATATTCACGAATGTAAAACGAAATTGCGAGGAAAATCTCAGTGAATAGTAGCGCTCACGGGCAGAGGACGGAAGGAGAATGTTGAATGCAATTGCTCAGTATTTGCCTGGGGAAGAATGCAATACCTTTCCCAATATTGCGGATGATTGGTGAATGTGAATAACCACGAGCGTTAAACGAAATTGCTACGAAAATCTTAGTGAATAGTCAGTCAATCGATCACTTCCAAACCATATAAATATCAAAGGAGAGCTCACCCCACCAGCACATTTCGTAGAAAACCTGGCGGCGGTGATCATGGGCACACCACGAGACGACGAAACGAGAATGTTGCATGCAATTGGTCAGTATTTGCTCGGGCAAGAATACAAGTCCTCTCCGAATATGGCGAATGCACCTTCCACTGCCGCTGCGGAGGAACAACTGTCTTCTGGAAAAAGTGGGCCAAGCTTGGCTTTGGAGGGAACTGAAAATAAAAGTGAAGAGGGAGAGAAACATTACAGGGGAGTGAGGTTCGTTACGGCTCGCCGTAAGTATGCTGCGGAGATTAGAAACCCACAGAAGAAGGGTTCCAGACTTTGGCTTGGCAGCTTTGATACAGCAGAAGAAGCCGCAGCGGCATATGACCGTAAGGCTTTTGAAATGCGCGGTTCGAGAGCTATCCTCAATTTCCCCCTCAACGTTGAGTCCGGACAGTATGTGGACACGTTTTCTCAATCCTCCTCTTCACACACTCCATCTAACATACCAAAGAAAAGGAAGAGACAAGGGAAAGATGAAGGTCAAACATCCCAAGAATTAGGTTCAGATTAATCCATAGTTCTATAGCATTATAGCTTTTGCTCAGACCAAAGATTAATAGCTATTTTCATATTGTCTCACTATTAATGTAGTTGGTTATTATGGTGTAGTGAGATTAAGGAGACGAATGTTTCTGATCCACTCCCCACCATGCTTACAAATAGGCACTATTATAGAGGCCATCATAATATTCAATCTATAATAAAATAGTCTACTAAATTGCTTTTTAAATGCTCTACTGCTCTGATTTTTTAAATTTGTTTTATTTTATTTTTCAGGGATAGCACATCGGAGGCATTCCTAGTGCTCAACGAACGATGCGGATATTAAGATACACAGTCGAAATCCTTCCAAACAAAAGTACTCACAAAACTGACTTTATAGTTCGAAAATAATGTACTGGTGCAGAAACCATGTGTAGACATCCAAAAATAGCATTTCAACTATTTACTGTAATCCTCCTCTCTGTGATCGTCTCCACAGTTCTTTGGAATGCGCTTCCATAACGAGATGCTAGAAGAGGGATACCCAGAAATTTAAGATTTTTATATAGCCATGTACTCCTAGCAGAGGAAACTTGAACAGAAGCATGCAATTTCAGTTTGTTTTCGCCTCGTCTTATCCGTTCTTTCATTCAACACAAATAAGCGTTAATAGATAAGATAAACATTGTGTCTTATCGTGACCGATTCCCTTGAGATGACTCCCTTCAAGACGATGAGTCTTCTCAGGAGAATTATTCTTTAGCTTTTAGTGTGGCTCTATCATGCTCTTCTCATTCGGCTGTTTTGGATTCCATTGGAGAGTTTCCTGCTCTGTTCTCACAGCCTGTTTCGTCTTTGGCTTCGGATCAGCTTCAGATTACTCAAGTGGTGGGGGCCATCTTTTGCCTCATCAAGTTATTGCTCTTACTTAGCACTCCAATGGGCTCTCTACGGATCTATGGAGGAATGTCGCCACCCCACCCCTGCCCACATAATTCCCCTTGCTTTGAGGACTTGGTCAATAATATCACTACGACTAGTGTTAGGAGTAAGAAAGTTCTTCCTATTTCTTTATCTCAAACTCTATTAAAATGTTGGGTAAGAGTCCAATTAGAGCAAGGTCCGATATTGTCTAAGTTGTTAGACGTAATTATTGATTCCATCAATAATCGTCACTCAAGTCTTAGTTTAGTTAAGTGCATGCATGCGTAGTCAGGGAATTAGTTTTAGTATTTATTTAGAATATTGAAGAGCTCATACGATCCATCCTTTTTACTTTGTACTTTTTCTCAGATCTATTTTATGTGTATGTAATCTTTTTGGACAACATTTTGCCTCTGTTAAAAATACTATCATGGTATCAATGCACATGGTTGTGTTTCTAGGCAAAGAAATTTGATCTTGATGTGTAGCTTGCAACATAGTTGAGAGTTGAGGTGAACCAGTCAAGTTTAATCCTTATAGAGACAAAACCCACCACAGTGAAAACATGCAAGCGCATGCAGGTTTCCTTTTGCAGAAGAGTGGGCTAAGGTAATCACACATCTTTGTATTTTTGAAGTGAGATCTCGTTAATTAGCTCAAGAAAAGGACAAATAGATTGAAGGAGTAGTCATGGCATCAACTAGTAACCCTAGCACATAGGGACCAATACTAAATGACAAGAATTATGCCATGTGGGCCATCAAAATGAAAAGTTACCTAAAAAACCTAGAATGTTGGGACACTGTAGTCACCAAATTTGAAGAACCTAGTGCAAATGTCCTAGCTAGAATGACCAATACATAGAGGAATACAAATGCAGAGAACAAAAAGAAAGATTCTAGAGCCGTACAGAACCTGCACAATGGATTTGAGGACTCCATCTTTCCCAAACTAGTAGTAGCAACTAGTGCACATCAAGCCTCAGTGATACTTGTGAGTGCATATCAATCAATTGATAAGGTAAAAAATTCTAAGTTGCAGATACTAAGGAATTTTTTTGAAACCTTGCAAATGAAAGACACGTAAACCATAGATCGGTTCATGTCTCAAGCCATGGATGTAATAAAACAACTAAGAGACTATGGTGAAGACATCATATACATGAAAGTTATGGAGAAGATTCTCAAAAGTCTTCCACACTCATATGATATGCTGGTGACAACAATCGAAGAATGTAATGGTCTTCCTCAATACTCCATAGAAGAGTTGATCAGTTCAATGTTGAACCATGAGTCCATAATGCAAAATAAAAAAGAATATCTGGAAAATTCCCTACAAACACAAGCCACAATCAGTAGAGAAAGAGGCAGAGCTGGTAGAGGTAGAGGAAGAAGAGGTTGAAGCTCATCTGACTCTGATAACAGAGATAGTGTTAAGAATCAGTTAAAGAAAACTCTGCCAAAACCTCAAAACCAAAGAGGAAGAGGTAGCAGTAATAGAGGAAGAGGTAGATTTGATAAGTTCAATATGCAGTGCTATTATTGTAAGCGATATGGACACTATGACTGTGAGTGTAGAAAGAAGCAAGAAGATCAGAATAGGGGCAGAGCTTATATGTCCAACATAGAAGAAGGAATCCCATCAATGTTTCTATCCTGATCAGCAATAGAAAACAACAACAAAGAAGACATACGACTATTGGATAGTGCCCAAAACAATCACATGATAGGTAATAAAAATGTTTTCACTAGTTTTGATGAAACAGTTAGGTTCAAGATCAAGTTACGAGATGACCATTTGGTTCATGCTCTAGGAAGAGGTACTATTACAATAGTAAACAAGAAGAATGAAAAGAAGGATATCCATAATGTATATTATGTTCAAAACCTAAAAGATAATCTATTGAGTGTAGGAAAAATTAGCGAGAGTGGGTTTGAAGTTAAATTTAAAGGTTCCACATGTACTATCTTAGATAAACCCCCAAGTGAAATGGTCATAGGAAGAGTCCAAATGACTAGAAATAGATTGTATCACCTAAACCTAAGAAGTGTCAAATATTCCATATCTTATGCTCAGTATATTACCAATTTTGATGAAACTTGGTTATGGCACCTCAAATATGGCCACCTAGCCTTTAATAATCTAGATTAGCTGCAAAAAAAGTCAATGGTCATGTTAGGTTTCAAAAACATAGGTTGTAAACCTTAAGAGGATACCAAGATCTTTTGAGAACATTTTTGGCTAATGAGTAGGGCTAAATGATATGGTTAAGATCCCCCTACACTTTAAGCTTTGCAAGGGGAAGAGGTAGATTTGATAAGTCGAATATATAGTGCTATTACTATAAGCGATGTGGACACTATGAGAATGAGTGCAGAAAGAAGAAAAAAGATCAAAATAAGGGCATAGCTTATGTGTCCAACACAAAAGAAGAAACCCCATAAATGTTTCTATCATGATTAGCAGCAGAAGACAATAACAAAGAAGACATTTGGCTATGGGGTAGTGCTTACAACAATCACATGAAAGGTAATAAAAATGTTTTCACTACTTTTGATGAAACAGTCAGGTCCAAGATGAAGTTAGGAGATGACCATTTGGTTCATGATCCAGGAAGAGGAACTGTTATAGTAGTAAACAAGCATAATGAAAAGAAGGATATCCATAATGTCTATTATGTTCAGAATCTAGAACATAATTAGTTTATTGTAGGCCAAATGAGTGAGAGTGGGTTTGAAGTTAATTTTAAAGGTTCCACATGTACTATCTTAGATAAACCCCCAAGTGAAATGATCATAGGAAGAATCAAAATGACTAGAAAGAGATTGTATCCCCTAAATCTAAGAAGTGTTAAATAGTCCATATCCTATGCTCATTATGTTACCAATTCTGAAGAAACTTGGATATGGCACCTCAGATATGGCCATCTGGCCTTTAATAGACTAGATCAATTGTAGAAAACTTCAATGGTGTTTTTTGGTTTCAAAAACATGGGTTGTAAACCTTAATAGGATGTCAACCTCTTTGGGAACATTTTTGACTAATGAACAAGGCTAAATGATATGGTTAAGATCCCCCTATACTTCAGGCTCTATAAGAGAAAGAGGTAGATTTGATAAGTCGAGTATACAATGCTATTACTATAAGCAATATGGAGACTATGAGAGTGAGTGCAGAAAGAAAAAAGAAGATCAGAATAGGGGAAAAGCTTATATGTACAACACAAAAGAAGGAACCCCATCAATGTTTGTATCATGCTCTGCAGCATAAGACAACAATAGAGAATACATGTGGCTATTGGACAATGCCTGCAACAATCACATGAAAAGTAATAAAAATGTTTTCGCTAGTTTTGATGAAACAGTCAGGTCCAAGATCAAGTTATGATATGACCATTTGGCTCATTCTCTAGGAAGAGGTATTGTTACATTACTAAACAAATATAATGAAAATAAGGATACCCATAATGTCTATTATGTTTAGAACCTAAAACACAATCTGGTGAGTGTAGGCCAAATGAGTGAGAGTGGATTTGAAGTTAAATTTATAGGTTCCACATGTACTATCCTAGATAAACCCCCAAGTTAAATGGTCATAGCAAGAGTCCAAATGACTAGAAACATATTGTATCCCCTAAACCTAAGAATTGTCAAATATTCCATATCTTATGCTCAGTATGTTACCAATTCCAATGAAACTTGGTTATGGAACCTCAGATATGGCCACCTAGCCTTTAATAGTCTAAATCAGTTGCAAAAAAATTCAATAGTCCTATTTGGTCTCATAAATGTAGGTTGTAAACCTCAAGAGGATTCCAAGCTCTTTGGGAACATTTTTCGCTAACAAAAAAGGCTAAATGATATGGTTAATATTCCACTTCACTTTACGCTCTGCAAGAGGAAGATGTAGATTTGATAAGTTGAATATATAGTGCTATTACTATAAGTGATACAAAAACTATGAGAGTGAGTGCAAAAAGAAGCAAGAAGATTATAATAGGGGTAGATATTATGTGTCTAACATAGAAGAAGGAACCCCATCAATGTTTCTATCATGCTCAACAAAAAAAGACAACAATAAAGAAGACATGTGGCTATTGGACAGTGCCTGCAACAATCACCTGACAGGTAATAAAAATGTTTTCACTAGTTTTGATGAAACAGTCAGGTCCAAGAACAAGTTAGGAGATGACCATTTGGTTCATTCTCTAGGAAGAGGTAGCATTATAGCAGTAAACAATCAGAATGAAAAGAAGGATATCCATAATTTCTATTATGTTCAGAACCTTAAACACAATCTGTAGAGTGTAGGTTAGATGAGTGAGAGTGGGTTTGAAGTTAAATTTAATGGTTCCATGTGTACTATCTTAGATAAAGCCCCAAGTGAAATGGTCATAATAAGATTCCAAATGACTCAAAATAGATTGCATCCCCTAAACCTAAGAAGTGTCAAATAGTCCATATCTTATGCTCAATATGTTACCAATTTTGATGAAACTTGGTTATGGCACCTTAGATATGGCTTTAATAGTCTAGATCAGTTGCATAAAAATTCAATGGTTTTGTTATGTCTCAAAAACGTATGTTGTAAACCTTAAGAGGATGTCAAGCTCTTTGGCAACATTTTTAGCTAATGAACAAGGCTAAATGATATGGTTAATATCCCCTTGCACTTTAGGCTCTGCAAGACGTAGGCGGGTGTATCTAAATGATTGAGAAAATTTAAAGTTGTGTATGATATATAATTTGGTCAATCTATTCATAGTGGTATGTGGAAGTGAAATAGATGAAAAAACTAACAACTAATCGTACTGCAATTTTTTTGAAATTTTAATGTAAGAATAAGGTTTGTATAGTGTATTTCTTGAAGTAAATATGACTAGTGCCTAATCCTATTGGGTAAATGGAGTCAGATTTGAATGATGGTTGTATCACTTTCCTTAGCTTAAGTCTAACTATCTAGCACTTTTCATTGTTTATAACTTGTATAAACATGTGAGAATATTAGCTATCAGGCTCTTCTTACTAATCCCAATGATATCTTTTCATATTACTATGACCACTCTATAGGATTTTAATTCCTGGGAAAGACCTATAACATGGACCACTTAAGAAGGATTTTAATTCTTTCACACAAAGACCAATTAAATTAATCACATAGTGACACAAAATGTCCTGAGATAAACCATATATATGCTTAATATAATAATTTAAATAATGAGAAAATACAACTCTTGAGACAAAAAAGATAACTTATAAGAATTGAACTCAAAAAAAATTGAATATCGGGAAATTGAGTCAAATTAATGCTTCTTCTCCATTTATATTGTTTGAAAATACTGTACAAAATGTAATAGAAGTATTCATGATTTAATATTATTGTACTATTCTAGATGTTGGATGATAATGATAACGATGATGATGAGTCAAAACTAGGCCTTGGTTTCCCTTCTTATATGGGAAGAAACAAGCTTCAAGCTTTTTACAAAAGATGTGTCTCTTCATAAATTTTATCTTAACTAATTGCATTTGTTTAAAATAGAAATAAATGATTAGGAGTCTGTAATAGATCTTGACAGTTACTCGGTTATTCAATTTAGAGAATCAATGAACTCTCTAGATCTAGAAAGTTTCTCCTCCCCTTGATAAAGTATTTGACTACCCAGTCTCCTTCAAATTGATGGTTGTCCCTTCTAATTCAAGATACTCCCAATCCTGGTGATGAACAAATTTATCATTGAAAAATGATCATTATATTCTTTCTTTTTATGGGTGTTCGTGTTTTTTATCATGTCCTTTATATTATATTCCATATACATTATCATTTTGATTTATTTATGAGAGTTCTCCAGCATCATTTAGTCATCATTGATTAGATTGAGTGCCCATTATAACAATTGAGCCAACTCACTTTTCCAATGATCTTACTCTTAAATTTCTCCATGATAATTGAAGAACAAGGGGAATGGGATATCTAATGGTTGAATCATTTAGTTCCTCCTTAATTATAGTATTAAACTACTTATGTTGATTGATCAACTTGTCCACTCATAATCTCTTTATTAATCAGTTCCCCTTTATTTTCTTCGACGCGTTCTTGTAATCTCTTATGTTCATGGAAAGAAGAGTTCACTTTTACAAAGAGTGACCAATATTGATCAACTTGATTCATCACCTTTTCAAATTTCTTCTCAATTATTTTAGACATAACTTCCCACTTAGTGGTCTTCACTCTTTTCTCTAGTTCATTGCATTTCTTCTGAACCTTTTCATGGATATGTTTCCAATAAATGACATCTGACATGGCATCTAACACCTTCTAATCATGATCCACCATTGGATAATACAACTCTAATGAAGAAGAAGATGGAAACGTATCTCTCTAACTAGTCGCTACTCTTTTGAGTTTCTCATTTTCCCATATTAACTTCTCAACCTGTGCTTTGCTGAATTTTGCAAAATTTATGTTCAAATCTGTTGTTTCCATGGGATTAGTGTCTCCCACTCTATGCACCCAAATAATTCCAAAATTTTGGTTTAGGTTACTAATAATAGAAGGTCTCTTATCTTGGGGATACAAGGCCCAAATCAACAAGGTGGCCTCGTCTAGGTTATATCCTCATCCAGAGTATATTTTATCACTTGCCTCTTCTGTCAAATGCCACATTTTATCTCTTCTTCTTTTGAAGCTATCAAATACTATGGTAGAACTAATGTCCCAACCTGGTAGGAAAGAATTCCAAGCCTCTTTTAGTAATTTCCTTCCTCTCATAGGGGTGATAGCCTCTAAATCTTGCTCTACCCCTTTTCATAATTTTTCCAAGGCTTTTGCCTCTTGCTTTACGGTGATATTTTTCATCTTTTCTCTTAGTATCCTTCATTTATGTCCATAGAAAAATGATTTAACTTATGAATTTTTGGCTGGCTTGGACTCTCACATCATTCGAGAGTTCATCTAATAACTCAAATTTTACAATTCTTCTCTCAAGGGGAGGCTCATAGTGTGTGACAGTAGACAAACTTATCTACCTAACTTCATCCTCTTCTTCTTTAGTAATAGGAGTGTCCAAGTAAAAGCTAACTTCAAGGTTGGGCTATGAAGGCACATAGCTAAGAACCTCCATCTCTTTGGCCTGTGTCTTAGAAGAGGTTACATGTGTCTCAAAAACTATGGGAGGTACATCCTTAGTCAACCCATCCTCATGTGTAATTATTTGTTCCACTCTTTTCAAGGGGTCTTATACATTGTGGTACTCTCCTATATATAGAGGATTATTTTACCTTCCTCCATGTCTTCGCCTCATGATTCTGTTATATGTAGCTATCCTCTAGGTTGTTAAGGTCTCATCACAATTCCATATTACATCATTGAAAAAAATAATGATGTTCATACCTAGACAATATTTGTTAAATTTTTACATTATTGATGAAATATTTTGGATCAAAGATCTTCCTTTCATTACCTATTGGAAATTTGTAATGTGCCAACTTGCCATCAATTTCTTCATATTATTTATTAGAAAAAACTATGAAGTCTCCAAAATACAAAGTGTTTGGCATAAGTGTCTGATTACTATATTTTTTAATATACATAGCATCTGACTTACCCAATTTCCTTATAGTCTCTAGATATGCAACCCTATCAAGAACCATTTTTTGTAAAAAAATTGGTGCTCCTTGAATCGCATATACTCTTATAATAGTGCAATCAAAAGATGTGTACCAATCACCCCAATTATGGTTTACTCCCTTTCTAGAGTCTTTCTCTTTCAGTCTAATAAATCTCTACACTTCAGGAGATACGTTGAAATCACATGGGTGACCTAATAATCGATACAAGAATTTAAGAAAATATTCTTCAAAGTATAAATAATGAGACTTTGCATATCTATTATCCCAGATGGAGGTTCACATCTATATTGGCCTAAAATTCCCATCTTCATCTATGTCTTTTATTCTTAATTCTTCTACCCAAAGTCCCTTAGCTTGACCTTCATATAAGATTAGATATATAAATAGAGAAGTGTTTGAAATTGATAACGTAACTGTTATTTTTTATTCTTTCAAAACCTATATTAAATGCATTGACTAGTTACTCTAAATAGTCAAATGGCCTAGCATCTCGATTTTATATGTCTACTACCAATACCATAGGATCTATTGACATGAGGGCAGGAACTTCTACTCCTAATACTTTTCTGGTAGAATAATAGGTGCATTGAAAGTATTGTTCAAATAAATCCATATGAAAGGGATGGTGTTCATTATTAGAAAACCTGTTCAGTTGATTCCACACTTCCCTGGGTCTATGCAATGGAAATTTCCACCTCTTATAACTGGTATCCATGGTGTGGTACTCTTTCAAGTGATATTTTATTATAAATGGCTGGTTCATACTACAATCTAGCTAAAAGATAGTGGAAATGGAATCTTTGGAAATGATGATAAAGTTAGATCTATCCTTCAACTGAATTGCCCATGTTTTTGGGTTGTATCTAGTGGCTAAGACCTTAATCAGCTCCGCATTGACAAATACATAAGGTACAACCAATTTTCCTAAGTTCATTCTCCATGGGTTACACACAGGTTGGAACTTGTGTGGTTTTCTATAATGGTAGATAAGCAAGTCGTACCCTCTTTGTTGTGTCCAAACATCACCCAAGCCTTTATGTTTATCCCATAATTTGTCAGTTGTAGGTTTCAATTGTGCAATTATTTTGCACCTCATTCCCAACCTAGGACATTGATCAATTAAGTTTTGATTCATAAGTTTGGTTTTTATTTTTATCTTTTTTTCTTTTGGTGTTTCTAAGGTTCCTTCCTAATATAAACCCTATATTTACTTCATAATTTACTTTCTTTCAAAAAAATTATTAGCTCGAACTTTTTGTAATTGTATCAAATTTATCTGCTCTAAACTCCTAACTATGCAACAATGTCGTATCCCAGGTTCGTCTCCCTCACTCCTACTCTTTGTGCATTCCTTTGATTTTTAAAATCAAAATGAGATCAATATTTGATATACATTCTTTTGCCCTAGTTCATAAATGGTGCACTTGTTGGCTTTCTTGTCATTAGGTTGGTCATCAAATTTTCAATATCCAACATATATCTTTGGTTGTTACATAAGTAGGAAGGTAATCATCATTGTTTTATCAGAGGTGCCATAACTCTACTCCCACCAATATCTATCTTTCTCTTTGATGAAATTTATGGCATTACTTCCCCATCAGGGTATCGATGGGACACTGAATAATCTCTCCCCGATATACCTTGGTTCCTCTGATATCCTATCTTAGAATAAATCTTTATAATAAGGTTTTCTCTTTTATGTCATCAGGTCATCAGAGGGACCTTTGCTTATATCCCACTGATAATTGTCACTCCCTCCTTAGGATGTTCTTGCCTTTGGCAGCTTCATCATTGTATCAAAGGGACAAGCTCTCATATCAACCCAATAACCTTATGTCTCCCTGATATCATTTATCGCTAAATATTCGACAATTAATAATAGAATAAATATCCCTTTAAATATAAAAATATCTCATAGTGTCATGTGCTTTGGCCTATCAATGGGACACCATGTCTTCTCTCTCTTATATGCTCAAGTGTCTCCCATAAGTTATGTTCAGTCTATCGAGGGGACAATGAAGTGTGTCATGTTGATGTATGCGACTCACCCCGATATGTTTCTAGTAACTTTCTTCATGGGTCTATCGATGGAACCTTGTAAGAAGTCCGCTTGATATATTGTTGTCACATGTATGGCATATGTATATTGGCTTCCTTTATCGGCTCACTAGGGAGATTGTGATGAGAGTCCATCTGACGTGGTATTGTCTCTCTAATGCTTCTTATAAGGTTCAAATGGTATAGGTTGTGAAGGTGATACATAGGGGAGGATGGTGATTATTTCAGAGGATTTGTCTAGAGGAATAAATGAACATATTAGACTTTGTCTTATTTACAAAAGGTGGTTCTAATGACTATGTAATATGAATTATTTTATGGATCTTATCACACAAATTATTGCATTTTATGTTAAGAAAAATGTTGAACCAAAGGTAACACATATTTTTATGTAGGTGAAATGTGGATAGGAAAATGAAGATTTGTGGAAATTATGGTGAAATTTTTAGCCCTAATTGTGGCTCTGATTGGGGATGAATGGATGTGAATTCATTGCAAGACACAAACCCTGGGTGAATGTGACATAGTTGGAAGAGCAAAGGGAAAGGAAGTGCTTCGGGAATTGTCCATATATATGCATGGAATAATGTATATTTTAAGAAAAGAAGTGCTATAGGAATTGCTCATGCACTGGCGATTCCTGATATTCTCTTGTCATATTTTGAAGGTAATAGGAATCTTCACCACCTTTACCATTGATAACAAATGGTCCTATCCACATGGCTTCAAATTTACCATGCTTCCCTTTGTCTTGGCTTCTAGAATTCCACATAGGCTGAAGAAGGCTCTTTATGGGCTAAAGCAAGCTCCATGAGCATGGTATAGTAGGATTGACTCATATTTGATGAGCAACGACTTTAGCAAAAGTGATGGTGAGCCCACTCTCTACATCAAGGCTGCAAATAGTAACATTTTAATTGTTATCTTGTATGTAGATGATTTAGTTTTTACTAGGGATGATGATTTCCTCATTGTTGATTTTAAAGAGGCCATGAAAAGCAAATTTGAAATGACAGATTTAGGTCTCTTGAGTTATTTTCCAAGCATAGAAGTAAAACAAATGAATGATTGTATTTTTATCTCTCAAAAGAAGTATGCAAATTAAATCTTGAAGAGATTTAGAATGCTTGAAAGAAAGTCTGCCCCAACACCAATAGCTGTAGGTCTTAAGTTGAGCAAAAAATATTGTAGCAACAATGTGGATCCAACCATGTACAAAAGCTTGGTTGGAAGCTTGATGTATTTGACAGTAACTAGGCTAGATATAATGCATGAAGTGAGTCTGATTTCCAGATTCATGGAGACTCCAAGAGACACCCATTGGCAAGCAGGTAAGAGAATCCTAAGGTATGTGAATGGTACCAAAGGATATGGCATGTTGTACACAATAGCAAAATAATATGGGTTGGTTCATTACACTGACAGTGATTGGGCAGAAAGTTTGGATTATAGGAAGAGCACTTCGGGCTATGTATTTCATTTGGGTTCGGGTGCTATCTCTTGGGCTTCTAAGAAGCAACCTGTTGTTTCCTTATCAACTGTTGAAGCGGAGTATATAGCAGCAAATGCAGTAGCATGTTAGACTATTTGGCTGAGAAGAATGTTGACAGATTTGAAAGAAGAACAAGAGGATGGAACAGTGATCTATTGTGACAATGTTTCATCAATAGCTTTGACGAAAAATCTTGTATTTCATGGAAGAAGCAAGCACATTTAAATCAGGTATCATTTCATTCATGAATTGGTTGAAAATGGTGAAATTAAAATGAAGTTTTGTAGATCTAAGCAGCAGCTAACAGACATATTCACCAAGCCTTTGAGCATTGACAGTTTTGAGTGCCTAAGAGGTAGATTGGGCGTTGTTGTTTTAGATCAAGATTTATATTATTGTTTTGTTGGCTCAGGACCAAGGGGGAGTGTTGGAAATATTAATTGCCCCTGAACCAGCTGTCCCTTCACCTACCTATCAGGAGCAGTTTGCTAGTTTTGGGGATCCTTCTTGTAGCTCCTGACAGCTCTAGAATTGATTAAGATAGCTATTTTTTGAATTTAGCATTTACTGAGGTAGGTGATTTTGAAATTTAGGAGGGAATGTTTGTTTTGGATAAAAGGATTGAAGGAAAATTATTCTGTCAGTTGGAAAAAGGTTGAGAGAAGAAGTCAGAGAAGAAGATTGCAGCAGCAGACTATGAGAAGAACATTCTCTCTGAGCTCCCAGTAACTCCTAAACAATAGTAGTTGTTTGTTATTTGTAAGAGTAGTGATTGCTTCAGGTAGAGCTTTGTGTAGCTCTTGACATTGAGTTGTTGATAGCTCCTAATCACTACCAATCTAGTTGAGCAGCTCCTGATCGCTCCCAGAAAGTTGTAATAGTTTCTTGTTTTAGTTTGTTTTATGTTTTGTTTATTTCTAGTTGATTAAATGAAGAGAAGAAATTGCATGTCTCATTTTATTTCCGCATTTGAGATTTAGGTATTTCCAACTTGACTGGAAAACAAAACAGTAGCTCTGTTTTTTGTGTTTTGCATTTGGCTTTTCAAATCTTGACAGAATAATCCTAGTGTGGCTAGGATTGGTGACCTCGCATATGATAGTACTAGCTTGATTCATTTCATTTTTCTTTTGTTACATGGTTTGGCACTAATAATTAGATGACAGTTTATGCTTTTCTTGTAGTTTTGGAGAAAGTTTGTAGTTTTGGAAAAAGTTTGTGAATTAGATTAGAAACATGTTATCCATGAGATGGATTCTACTATCTTAGATTTTTATTTTAAACAATAAGAGTTTTGATGAATCTTCCCAATGAATGACATCTTTTGTGGTTCAAATTTTCTGTCTTCAAACTTCGATTTCATCTTCTTTGTTTTATTCCTCAAAAATAGAATGTTGTTGCAAATTCTTTTATCAAATGGGATTTCTTTAACTCATCCAAGATTGAATGTTTCTGATTGAGATTGCTCACCCCCGACAACTAAACTACACATTTTCTTCGTCTTCTTCGAAATGATCAAAGTTTACCATTATTTTTATATCTAAAATTTTGTTGGTTTTGGAAATCTTTGTGATGATCTTTATTTTATAATGGGGTGGGGGCATGCGAGGGATTTGCAGGGTCGCGGGGGAGAGGGGGCGAAGAAAGAAAGAACTTTCATAGTACGGGCTTACCGAAGCCGTAACCACTCAAACATTTTTAAGTGTCGAAGGTCAGTTCTCGCTGAATAACGTTTGGTAAACTTGAATGGCGAAAGCGATATGTTCAATCACGACGGCTAAATGAATTTACGAGGAAAATCTCAGTCAAAAGTCGGTGATTACCGCATCCTCACATTATAAATATCAAAATGCCTAGAAATCATAACACATTATTTTATACAATATTTTATAGCCATATCTTTCGACATTTGTAACAGAGCAACGGGCAGTGGTCATGGTGGGCACGAGCAGAGGACGATACGAAAATGTTGAACGCAATTGCTCAATATGTCCTCGGGCAAGAATAAAACTCCTCTCCCAATATTACGAATGATTGGTGAATGCGAATATTCACGAATGTAAAACGAAATTGCGAGGAAAATCTTAGTGAATAGTAGTGCTCACGGGTAGAGGACGGAAGGAGAATGTTGAATGCAATTGCTTAGTATTTTCCTGGGGAAGAATGCAATACCTTTCCCAATATTGCGGATGATTGGTGAATGTGAATAACCACGAGTGTTAAACGAAATTGCTAGGAAAATCTTAGTGAATAGTCAGTCAATCGATCACTTCCAAACCATATAAATATCAAAGGAGAGCTCACCCCACCAGCACATTTCGGAGAAAACCTGGCGACGGTGATCATGGGCACACCACGAGACGACGAAACGAGAATGTTGAATGCAATTGGTCAGTATTTGCTCGGGGAAGAATACAAGTCCTCTCCTAATATGGCGAATGCACCTTCCACTGCCGCTGCGGAGGAACAACTGTCTTCTGGAAAAAGTGGGCCAAGCTTGGCTTCGGAGGGAACTGAAAATAAAAGTAAGGAGGGAGAGAAACATTACAGGGGAGTGAGGTTCGTTACGGCTCGCCGTAAGTATGCTGCAGTGATTCGAAACCCACAGAAGAAGGGTTCCAGACTTTGGCTTGGTAGCTTTGATACAGTAGAAGAAGCCGCAGCGGCATATGACCGTAAGGCTTTTGAAATGCACGGTTCGAGGGCTATCCTCAATTTCCCCCTCAACGTTGAGTCCGGACAGTATGTGGACCCCTTTTCTCAATCCTCCTCTTCACACACTCCATCTAACATACCAAAGAAAAGGAAGAGACAAGGGAAAGATGAAGGTCAAACATCCCAAGAATTAGGTTCAGATTAATCCATAGTTCTATAGCATTGTAGCTTTTGCTCAGACCAAAGATTTATAGCTATTTTCATATTGTCTCACTATTAATGTAGTTGGTTATTATGGTGTAGTGAGATTAAGGAGATGAATGTTTCTGATCCACTCCCCACCATGCTTACGATAGGTACTATTATAGAGGCCATCATAATATTTAATCTATAATAAAATAGTCTACTACATTGCTTTTTAAATACTCTCCTGCTCTGATTTTTTAAATTTGTTTTATTTTATTTTTCAGGGAAAGCACATTGGAGGCATTCCTAGTGCTCAACGAACGATGCGGATATTAAGATACACAGTCGAAATCCTTCGAAACAAATGTACTCACAAAACTGACTTTATAGTTAGAAAATAATGTACTGGTGCAGAAACCACGTAATACTATAAATGTTTGAAATAATTAGCAAGTCCCAACGTAGTAATACTAGCACTATCTACACTTGTCCTCGTAATGTCTTCTATTAGATTGTCTCAAGAACTAACAACTTCCTCAACCATTTATTGTAATCCTCCCCTCTGTGATCATCTCCACAGTTCTTTGGAATGCCCTTCCATAACGAGATGCTAGAAGAGGGATACCCAGCAATTTAAGATTTTTATATAGCCATGTACTCCTAGTAGAGCAAACTTCAACAGAAGCATGCAATTTCAGTTTGGTTTTCGCCTCCTCTTATCCGTTCTTTCATTCAACACAAATAAGCGTTTACAGACATGATAAACATTGTCTCTTATCATGACTGATTCCCTTGAGATGACTCCCTTCAAGACAATGAGTCTTCTCAGGAGAATTATTCCTTAGCTTTAGTGTGGCTCTATCATGCTCTTCTCCTTCGGCTCCTTTGGATTCCATTGGAGAGTCTCTTGCTCCGGTCTCACAGCCTCTTTTGTCTTTGGCTTCGGATCAGCGTCAGATTACTCATGTGGTGGGCGCTCATCTTTTGCCTCATCAAGTTATTGCTCTCCAATGGGCTCTCTACGGATCTATGGAGGAATGTCGCCACCCCACCCCTGCCCACATAAGTCCCCTTGCTTTGAGGACTTGGGCAATAATATCACTACGACTAGTGTTAGGAGGAAGAAAGTTCTTCCTATTTCTTTATCCCAAACTCTATTAAAATGTGTCACGTTTGGATTTCTTTGTTTTATTTAATGCAAGTATTAATCGTTATGTCGAAATTTAGATAGAAATTAAATTATTTTTTAATGATAGTTAAATTGAAATTCAAATTGAAATGAAGTTGAAATTCAATTGAAATTGAAATCTAAATGAAATTGAAATCAAAATGCAATTATTATGATTTGAATTGTATTTATGTTTATTTCGGGGTTTGTCATTACTGATGATAAATCGAGTGCAAGTGAACGCAGGAACAGGTGAATGTGGTTGAAGGCGAGAACATCGATCAGATAGAATTGTTTAGTCGATTGACGTTTACGAATAGATGGAATCTCACACATTCACATAGATGAATATTTAATGTATTTTGTGTTTATCATGTTTTTAAATTGAAAATCTAGTTTCAATGAAATTTTTCTAAATTGCGAAATATGCATGTGATTTAAAAGATGATTTAGTTAAAATTGATGAATTTGACTTAAATTAAAATGATTAAATTGATTTTTAAATATTTTAATATTATTTGGAAATAATAAGTTTGAAATTTAAAAATTTAAATGCAATTGATTGAATTTCGAAATTTGATTAAATTTAAATAAATAAAGTGTTTTCAAAATTAAATGCTTTTTAAAATTGAAATTATGAAATGAATGGATTTTAAAAATTCTGAAATTAAATTAAAATCTAAACATAGTTAAATGAGAAATTGAAATCAAAACTCACGTACACTTAGTTTATGCATTCAAAATTTAATCTTTAGTTAAACATGAGAAAGAAAATATCTAGATTCCTCTAAAAGCATTCAATTATCAAGACTTGGAGTTTGAATTTTAAAACTATAGATCAATGAGTAAAAGGTGGATCTCATACCTTGTTGAGATCAATGCATGAAAATGGAAAAGAAATAAATACCAGAGGAAAAATCCAAAATTGGGACTCTCAAAATTTACACACAGATTTTCGAAATTGGAAAGAGGTG